>WNWK01057829.1:0-10625 GCA_009830355.1 Cherax destructor
AGGAAGTATTTCTTCAGTCATAGAGTTGTCAGGAAGTGGAATAGCTTAGAAAGCGACATAGTGGAGGCAGGAACCATACATAGTTTTAAGACTAGGTTTGATAAAGCTCGTGGAGCAGGGAGAGAGAGAGAGAGGACCTAGTAGCAATCAGTGAAGAGGCGGGGCCAGGAGCTATGACTCGACCCCTGCAACCACAAATAGGTGAGTACATGAACACAACAAAACTTAAGACATGAAACATATACACAAAATAAGGCATAAACACAAATATTCTAAGATCCACCAACTAAGACATAATATGAACCCACAAACAAATTTAAACCATCAGTCAGGTCAAAAAATCTAAGACACAGACACCACCAACTAAGATATATACACAAAATAAGACATAGGCACAAAAACACCATAATCACATGATAACCATAAAATCTAAGACATATTAAAAAAAATCTAAGAGATGCACACAAAAATAAGATAGACACCACCAACTATTATGCGACATAAACACAAAATTTTAAAACATGTAACATTAAAAATCTATAACTTAATAAAATATTCTATGATATATAAACAAAATAAGACATGATCACTATAACATGCACCCCAAACTTATACACGTCATGATCACAAACAAATTTAAGACATGAGTCATACATAGTACACTATCTACCAAAAATAGAAAACTATCACTTGATCACATAAAAAATTGACTTACAATCACTTAAGTCATATGAAAACATAAACATAAGTCATATGATGACAAAATTTTACACAAATTTCATGAGTATTACACCAAGATCACTAGCTCATGTACACTTATAACATGAGAGCCACAATCTATAAACACTACTCATTCACCATCCTAACCACTAAATCTGCGCACGAACACTTAAGACATACAACAACTAAAAAATATTAACACAACTTTGCCCACCAAAGATAAGTTATAACCTCCATAACACAAAACTGATTTACACTTTTCTCAAACTGAATATTCATACCACATTTTTCATTTATCATCTATGTACATATCACATTTTTCATCCACATCTTCCCTAAACCATCCTTCCTGGAATATTATAAAAAACTAAGACACCTTCAACTATCACCTGAATCATTTTCAAAACTAACACAGACATACACCCTCCAACTAAGTCATGCTCAAAAACCACTAAAATGCTAAAACTATGAATACTTTTACTATTGGAACACTTCCAAACAATATTGGAACATTTCCAAATTACATTAGAACACTCCCAAATTACTTTGAACACATCCAAACAAATATTAGAAAAACTCCCAAATAACATTTAACATCTCTAACTCACCCGCCAAATTACATTCTCAATCACATTTACACACATTTCATTAACTGAAATTACATCTCACTCATCAAACTACACACTCACCCCAAAACCACTAACCTACAACTAAGCCATGACACATAAGCAAAAACTAAGACATATTCAAAATCTAAGAAATGAACACAAAATAAGACATATCACGAACACTATAATATACCCAAAAATTTAAGTCATTTACACAAAATACGATAAACGCACAAAAAAAATACCACGACACAATTCACCACCAACCAACTATAACATATCATCACACCACACAACCAACTTATACATGACCTAATCACAACATATACACAAAATAAGACATAAGCACAAATATTCTAAGATCCACCAAGACATAATATGAACCCACAAACAAATTTAAACCATCAGTCAGGTCAAAAATCTAAGACACAGACACCACCAACTAAGACATATACACAAAATAAGACATAGGCCAAAAACACCATAATCACAACATATTTAAGACATAAGACATGATATACATAAAATCTAAGACATAATAAAAAAATCTAAGAGATCTACACAAAATAAGATAGACACCACCAACTAATACGCGTCATAATCACAAAAATTTAAGACATGTAACGTATTAAAAATCTATGACATAATAAAATATTCTATTATATAAACAAAATAAGACATATGCAAAAATACTTAACATGATCACTATAAATGCACCCAAACTTATACATGTCATGATCACAACAACAAATTTAAGACATGAATCATACATAGACACTATCTAACAAAAATAGAAACTAACACTTGATCACATAAAATTGACTTACAATCCTTAAGGCATATGAAATCATAAACATAAGACATATGAAGACATCACACAATTCATGAATATTCACCGTCACTGTCATGTACACTTAACATGTGAACCACAATCTATAAACACTACACAATCATATTGACACATTTAGTTTATCATCTATGCATATCACATTTAATCACAAATCTTTCTAACCTTCCTTCCTATACTCATCCTCATATTATCACCTAGGATTTTTAATCCGACGACCCAACATGACGTTAAGAACCAGAGTGTAGGTGGTGATAAGAGTGGTGATGGTTACTCTGTCTCATAACGTCATGATGAGTCGTCGAATTAAAAAATCCCTAGGCGGTAATATGAGGATGAGTATAGGAAGGAAGGTTTAGGGAAAAGATTTTGGGTGATTAAATGTGATATGTACATAGATGATAAACTAAATGTGGTACGAATATGATGGTGGGTGGTTAGTGTTTATAGATTGTGGTTCACATGGTATAAGTGTACATGACTTAGTGATCCTGGTGTAATATTCATGAAATTTGTGTGAAATTTTGTCATCATATGACTTATGTTTATGTTTTCATATGACTTAAGTGATTGTAAGTCAATTTTTTATGTGATCAAGTGATAGTTTTCTATTTTTGGTAGATAGTGTACTATGTATGACTCATGTCTTAAATTTGTTTGTGATCATGACGTGTATAAGTTTGGGGTGCATGTTATAGTGATCATGTCTTATTTTGTTTATATATCATAGAATATTTTATTAAGTTATAGATTTTTAATGTTACATGTTTTAAAATTTTGTGTTTATGTCGCATATTAGTTGGTGGTGTCTATCTTATTTTTGTGTGCATCTCTTAGATTTTTTTTAATATGTCTTAGATTTTATGGTTATCATGTGATTATGGTGTTTTTGTGCCTATGTCTTAATTTGTGTATATATCTTAGTTGGTGGTGTCTGTGTCTTAGATTTTTTGACCTGACTGATGGTTTAAATTTGTTTGTGGGTTGATATTTGTCTTAGTTGTGGATCTTAGAATATTTGTGTTTATGCCTTATTTTGTGTATATGTTTCATGTCTTAAGTTTTGTTGTGTTCATGTTGTGTGTGTGTGTGTGTGTGTGTGTGTGTGTGTGTGTGTGTGTGTGTTGTTCATGTCATGATATAGTTGGGAGTGTATGTCTTAGTTTTGGTGTTTCTTAGATTTTTTTTGGGTACTTGATATGTTATAGTTGGTGGTGATCGTGACATGGTAATTTGCAGTTATATATTATATTGTGTATATGAGTTAGATTTTTTATTTTGTCTTAGATGTTGGATATGGCTCATGTCCGGTATAAGATTGGTGAATATGTCTTGTATAGGTTTTGTTGATGTCTCAGGTGTTAGTTGAAGGTGTCTTAGTTTTTTTGATAAATGTTCCATGACTTAGTTGGAGGGTGTATGTCTGTGTTAGTTGAAGGTGTTCAAATGGTGAAACGAGTGATTTTGTAGGATAAGTTAGGTTAGGATAAATGTTATTTGTGGTGTTTGATAGTGTTTTTGAAGGTTAAGTTGTTAGATTAGATGCTATTTTTTTTTTGGTTAGGTTAGATGTTGTTAGGTTAGGTTAAATGTTATATATTGTTTCGGGAGTATTCAAATGGTGTTTTGGGAGTAATCAAATGATGTATAAGAGTGTTTTGGTGGTCAAGGCGTTGTGTTTTTTTTTTTTTTTTTTTTGAAAGTGTGTTTTTGTGTTTTTTGCGATAGGATTATGTTCATGTATTTTTTTTTTGTGTTCATGTTTTATCCGAGTTGAAGGTAAGTAGTGATCTTGGTTGGAGTGTTTTGAGGGAATGTTTTGAGTGAAAGTTTGATGATGTCTTGGAAGTATTCAATGGTGATTTTGAGTGATTTGAGGAGATTTTTGTAAAAATGGGAATATGATATGTCTTAGTTGGTTGGTGGTGTGTCATGTTTTAGAGTGTTTTGAAGTTAAAGTTAGGTTAGGTTAAATGTTATTTGAGGTGTTTGATAGTGTTTTTGAAGGTGTTCATATGATGTACAAGAGTGATTTGGTGGTGTTCAAATGAGTTATAAGAGTGTTTTTGATGGAGATCTAATATTGTTTGGAAAGTAATCTGAGGTTGTTCTAATATTGTTTTGGATGTGCTCAAAGTAATCTGGGAGTGTTCTAATATTGTATTGGATGTGTTCAAAGTAACCTGGGAATTTTCTAATGTAATTTGGAAATGTTCTAATGTTGTTTGGAAGTGTTCCATTAGTAAAAAGTATTCATAGTTTTAGCGATCTTTGTCCTAATGATCTTTTTTGGATGAATTAGTAAAACGAGGAAAAATCAGTAATAGTGTTCTCGGTTGGTGATACGAGGGAATGTATATGAAAAATGTTCTTTGGAGATGGATTTTTACTTTTTTGGATGAATTAGTAAAACTGGAAAAAAATTGAAATGAGTGATCTTAGTGGATTGAGATTAATGATCTTATAAAGTTGGTTATAATGATTTGAGGGGACGTTTATAAAAATGTGATTATGATATGCCTTAGTTGGTTGGTGGTGACTGTGTTAGTTTTGGTAATGTGTCATGTTTTAGAGTGATTTAAAGTTAAAGTTAGGTTAGGTTAAATGTTATTTGTGGTGTTTGATAGTGTTTTTGAGGGTATTCAAATGATGAATGAGATGTTGAGGGATGTGAGAATATGTCTTGAAAGTTATTGATTTAGCCTGTTACCTGAAAACGGGGAATATATGTGGGTGTGATGGTGTTCAAACGATGATTTGGGAGTATTCAGAGGTGTTTTGGACGGTGTTCAATGGTGTTTTGGGGAAAGTTTGATGGTGTTTTGGTGGTGTTCAATAGTGTTTTGGGTGCATTCAATGTCGTTTTGGTGGTGTTCAATGGTGTTTTGGTGGTGTTCAATGGTGTTTTGGTGGTGTTCAATGGTGTTTTGGATGGTGTTCAATGGTGTTTTGGTGGTGTTCAATGGTGTTTGTGGTGTTCATTGTTTTGGGGTATTCAATGGCGTTTTGGTGGTGTTCAATGGTGTTTTGGGGGTATTCAAATGATGTATAAGAGTGTTTTGGAGGTGTTCCAATGCATTTCTTGGTTATATTGAGTATAAAATGTGTGTATGTTCTATGGAGGCGGATGTGGCTTTTTGGATGAATTAGTAAAACTGGAAAAAATTGAGATGAGTGATGGGGTAATGGGTGGTGTGTGTGTGTGTGTGTGTGTGTGTGTGTGTGTGTGTGCGTGTGTTCGTGTGTGTGTATGAGGTGTAGAGAGAGAGGTGAGGTCATGGCCTCAGGCGCTGGGGTGAGCCTGTGATGGGTGGGAGATGGGGTAATGGGGTGGAGTGTGTGGTGTGTGTGTGTGTGTGTGAGCGTAAATTTTAATGAAATTAAAGGTATTGTGAATAATTTAAGTGAAAATATAGAAGTGAAAAATTGTTGAATAGAGTTTGTAATGTGAAACATGGTGTGATACGTATGAGATACCTGCTCAATCCTGTTGGCGACCCAGTGATGACGTCACGGTGACCCCAGGTGTAGTGCAGGTAGAGTTGCCGAAAAGTGTTTCATGACAACTCTTTTACTAAAAACATGATTTAATAGTAAACCTGATTAGAAAGAGTTGTATTTAGTTAATCACATGAGGGAAAATATATGCTGTGAAGAAGATTCTTATAATGAAATATTAAAAATGTTATTCAATGAGTGGTAGATCTTATATCGAATTTAGAAATGGGTTAAGTATCGTTGGATTGTGTGTGTGTGTGTGTGTGTGTGTGTGTGTGTGTGTGTGTGTGTGTGTGTGTGTGTGTGTGTGAGTGAGTGAGGTGAGGTGAGGTGAGGTGAAGGGAAGAGATATGAAAGGAAGAGTGAGGTGCTGGGGAGGTGTTGAGACTTGTACATGGATATTAAAACATCTGAAAATTTGTTATCCTGGTTAAGGAGTGTGAGGTGGTTTGTACATGGTAGAATAGTGAATTTGTGACTTTGTGGGATATGAGTGAAACATTGTGTGAATAATTAATAAAAATGAAAGTGTATGCAGAGCAAAGTGTTGAAAATTTGTGTTATCCTGGGTTAAGTATCCATGTGTGAGTGAGTGAGGTGAATGGGGAGAGTGAGATGCAAAGGAGGTTCAGTTAAGGAGTGTGAGTATTCACTTGTAAGTCTATAAGTAACGTAAAAGGTGAAATATGTACAGTAAAGATTAAAAAAGAGAGGCTTGTCAGCCTATCTTTTCGTTCTTTTATTGAAATCGAATTTTTTTTTACCTTACCCCATAGGGGTTACCATATTACCTGAAAACATGGAAAATTGCATCTTTTTACTCTGTTAACCGATAGTGTATATGTATTAATAAATAAATGACGAAAAAATGTGTATTAGTGTTAACCTAATTTTAGCTCGTTTAACTTAAAGAGAGACCCCATAGGGATGCTTGATTCGAGGAAATATTGTGACGTCACGGGTAAACATCACGTGACCTCAACACCTGGGCTCGCTTGAATGAACTTGTTGGCGACCCAGTGATGACGTCGCACACTTTTAATTCTTTTAACATCCCCATAGGGGGTTATACAAAATGCTTGCCCCCATAGGGGGGTCTTCAAAACTTGATCCAAGGAGATGGAGGAATGATAGAATATTGAAATCGAGTCTTTACGTTCTTTTTATTGAAATCTAGAAAATTTCTACCTCATAAGGAACTTGATCCAAGGAAATTTTGTATTATTCATGAAAATCGATGTAAATCTTGATCTGAGGAATTGGAAATCCCTCTAAAATTCGAAACTTTTGTAAAAAAGTAGGGAAAATTCGAAAAAAATCGAGGAGCGGGGGCGATCCGCAGAAGGCGCTGCAGAAGGCAGCTCAGGGCGGCTCGACGCGGAAGGGTGCGGGGCGGGGCGCGGGGCGGGCGGGGCTTGAGGGCGCGGAAGGAGACCGCTCAGGGATGAGGCTCTCAGGGGGTGTGAGGGGGTGAGGGGTGCGGACCTGCTCAGAATGAAAAAAAAAAAAAAAAAAAAAGGGGGCGTGGGGGGCTGGGGGGGGGGGGCGACCGGAAGTGGGGGAGGGGGTGGGGGCGACCGGAAGTGGGGGGCTGGGGGCGACCGGAAGTGGGGGGGGTTGGGGGGGTGGAAGGGACCGCCGCCATTTTGCGTTCTACAGGCAGATTGTACACTACTCACACACTACACACTACACACACACACACACACACACACACTACACACTACAACACACTACACACTACACCACACACTACACACTACACACACACACACACACACTACACACACACACACACTACACACACACACACACTACACACACTACAACAACACACACACACACTACACACATACACTACACACTACACACACACATAACACACACACACTACACATACACACACACACACACACACTACACATACACACACTACACGCACACACACACACAACTACACACACACACACACACACTATACACTACACACTACACACACTACACACACACACACATCACACACACACTATGCACACACACTACACACACACACACTACACGCACACACACACACACACTACACGCACACACACTACACACTACACGCACACACACTATGCACACACACACACACACACAAAACTATACACACACTATACACACACACTACACACACACACACACACACACACACACACCACTACACACACACACACACATATGCACACACAAACACTATGCACACACAACACTATGCACACACACACATATGCACACACACACACCTACACACACACACACACACACACCTACACTACACACACACACACTACACACAGACACATGAACGACATGCGGAAGGAATAGACTCCGAAGTGTCCCTGTTTGCAGATGTGAAGTTGATGAGAAGAATTCAATCGGACGAGGACCAGGCAGAACTACAAAGGGATCTGGACAGGCTGCAAGCCTGGTCCAGCAATTGGCTCCTGGAGTTCAACCCCACCAAGTGCAAAGTCATGAAGATTGGGGAAGGGCAAAGAAGACCGCAGACGGAGTACAGTCTAGGGGGCCAGAGACTGCAAACCTCAATCAAGGAAAAGATCTTGGGGTGAGTATAACACCAGGCACATCTGAGGCGCACATCAACCAAATAACTGCTGCAGCATATGGGCGCCTAGCAAACCTAAGAGCAGCATTCCGACATCTTAATAAAGAATCGTTCAGGACTCTGTACACTGTGTACGTTAGGTCCATACTGGAGTATGCAGCACCAGTTTGGAACCCACATCTAGCCAAGACACGTAAAGAAACTAGAGAAAGTGCAAAGGTTTGCAACAAGACGAGTCCCGGAGCTAAGGGGTATGTCCTACGAGGAAGGTTAAGGGAAATCGACCTAACGACACTGGAAGACAGGAGAGATAGGGAAGACATGATAACGACATATAAAATACTGAGAGGAATAGACAAGGTGGACAGACAGAATGTTCCAGAGATGGGACACAGCAACAAGGGGACACAGTTGGAAGTTGAAGACTCAGATGAATCACAGGGATGTTAGGGTTTTCTTCAGTCACAGGTGGTAGGGAAGTGGAATAGCTTGGGAAGGATGTAGTGGAGGCTGTTCCATACATAGCTTTAAGGGAGGTATGATAAAGCTCATGGAGCAGGGAGCGTGACCCAGTAGCGGCCGGAAGACGGGGCCAGGAGCATGACTCGACCCCTGCAACCAAACTAGGTGAGTACACACATTACCCACACACTATACATACTACACAAAAAACACTATACACACACACTACACACACTAACACACACCCCTACACACACTATACACACACACACACACACATATACACACACACACACTATACACACACTAACACACCCCTACACACAAACAGGCCTAGTGTCTAATCGACATGTGCCTTGGACAAAATGGTAACTAACACACTACACACACACAGATGAATCATAGGGATATTAGAAAGATTTCTTCAATCCAGGCTTGTCAGGAAGTGGAATAACGAAGTGATGGGTGAGGCCAAACCATTCAGGGCCCAAAAGGTTACTGTTTACTATTCTCTTTGCTCAGTATTTAGTTGGAAGTTAAAACTACATTTCCTTTTTCCCAGTTACTCATTTTGCGTGCATTTTGTGCTATTGCGCCAGGGCGCACTTATCGATGACTTTTGCAAAGTCTGGGGATAATGAATACATCTGCTTTTTTTGTCTCAGTGCATCCAATATCGTGTGTATGGTCCAGGAGCGGGAACAGGAGCGACCTATTTCATGCTGCCCTAGATTGTGCACCTGTTGTGAATTCAAGTAGTTAGCAATTTTATTTTTTATAACTCAGAGATTTTTATAATGTGGGAGGTTAGTTGGGTCTATAGTCATTTGCCCATTGTTTTTGTTGCCACCTTTACGAAGTAGGGTTTAAAGCAGTTATTGATGAACATGACGTCTGGGTCTGGGACAGAATGAATAGGTATTCTGGCAATGGCTATTTAGAAGTCAAATGGGGTTAGAGTTATGTCGGATAAATGAAGATACTGACATAACTTTGGTTCTCGTTCATAAAGAATTCATTTGAATTGTCAACCTTAATCCAATGAACGGATCACTGAACACAGTCATAATGATACCTGGGTATACCTGGAGAGAGTTCCGGGGTCAACGCCCTGCGGCCCGGTCTGTGACCAGGCCTCATGGACCCAGGGATTTCACTCATTTCCTTGCTATCATTATCAGCTCTATCTTGTTTGGAAGAATTTTATACTGGAAGTAGTATTTTTTTTATTATTTAAAATACATATATACAAAACACAAAATTTTTAAATGCCCATGAACAAAACAGGCTCATATAAAAAAAACAAAAACAAACAAAACATAAAAAACAAATATCAATATATCCAAAATAAAAACCCGTGCAAAATGCACACAAAAATACAAAAAGTTCAACATACCCTACACCTTGTCCACCATTAAGGTTCTATACACAACAAAACACCCTTACAATGAAACCATACATACACGGTCCAAAAAAAACCTGAATGAGAAAGTGAATAAGACCGGAATCTGACGACTCAAGAAATGCCTGTGTTCAACACCAAAATTTAACAAAACCCTTTAATCAACTACAGAAACGCAAGACCATCGCCAGAAAGACAACACTCAATAAGAAGAACCCTGGAATCATCCTTATCTGTATATCCAACAACTTCAACCAGAACAAGGCTTCTACAACATAATGAACCATTCCCGCCTTCTTCAACGCTATCCCCATAGAACTCAAGAATGGAAGACCGGGTCTTTAAGTCACACAAGGTTTTAAACTATCCCACTACTTTGAAGACTGTCACTGCAGCATTCTCCACCTGACCCAGCATTCTCCACCTGACTAAATCTTATAAATACTCATGTTACTCTTTTCCAGGTAGATCTGTCTGTTT
>WNWK01057830.1:0-10625 GCA_009830355.1 Cherax destructor
GTCCCACGAACATGACACAAGACACAGATCACTATTTGACATACCCCGAGTCCATACTAACCAATGTAAAAATTCTATGCACATAAAGGGCCCCAAAATCTGGAATTCATTACCAGTAAATATCAAGTTAACCTTGTCGGAAAATCAATTCAAGACTCTTCTCAAAGTCACCTACTCACCCTATACTAAATACTCATACTGTAACAAACTTCCAAACCCAATATTATTTTACTTAAGAAGATCTCATTTTGATATGTTCATCCTCCTTAACACTTGTTGCAATCTCATATCATCATATTGTCATTTAAAATCTTATAGTATCATCATTTTCTTAATTTGAAATAAAATATATACCTAGATGAAACTCTAAAAACTATTTCTAGTATTGTTATTATACTAGTATAGCATCAACATACTGTAATTTGAAATAAATTCTACAACTAGATTAAACTCAACCAATTTCTCTTGTATTGTCTTTAAATAGTATGTATAACCATTTAAAAATTTAAATAATATAGAACTAGAATAAACTCAATCAATTTCTTTAGCATTAAGTACTTAGTGAATAAGTCTCTAGAATAAACTGCCCCTAATGCCATGGCATGCCAGTGGCTCTCCTTGCATTACAGTTTTATAATTGTATTATATTTGTAACTACCAATAACATTGTACACTTGTAACATGCATTGAAATAATAAAATTATTATTATAAATTATTATTATTATACCTGCCGGAGTCTAACATCATGCTCAGCTTCTGTGGCACCACATATTATGATATCATCTAAATAGGATGCTACCCCATCCAGTTTAACAAACAATTGGGAAATAAATTTCTGGAAAATACCAGATGAGGAAATTCCAAAGGGTAATCTCTTATATTTAAAAAGGCCCCTGTGGGTATTATTTACTAACATTTATTGGCTCCTCTCATCTACAGGTATCTGTAAATAAGCATTCTTTAAATCTAATTTTGTAAATATTTTACCTTTACCTACTACAGACAATAATTCCTCAATCCTGGGTAAAGGATATCTTTCACAATGAATTTGCTCATTTACATATTTAAAATCCCCACAAATTCTCATAGACTTACAGTCAGCCTTCAGTACTGGCACAATAGGTACAGACCATTCACTATGCGATATAGGCTCAATAATGCCTTTCTGCACTAGTTTTTCTAATTCTTCCTCAATCATCTCTTTGTGAAAAAATGGTACTGGCCTTGCTTTCACAAACTTAGGGACAGCATCACTTTTTACATGAATTTGTGCCACGATGCTGGAGATAGGTTTACTAGAATCTACCCTAAAATTATCTAACATTTCTTCAGCACTGTCTAGTTTGTTAATTTTGGTAGATTTATCCAATCCAGCAAGGTAAATCCCTACCTTTTTCATGAGGTCTTTCCCACACAAGTTACTATTATGGGATTTCACTACATAAAACACTTGTGACACCTCTAATTTATTATATCTTACCGGCAAAACCACCTGTCCCAGAAGGTTTATTTTCCCATTATCATATGCAGTTACCCTCCTAGAACATGGTTCAATGTGCCCCTTTACTGCCTCTACCCAGTCTTTGGATAAAGTCGAGATGGACGCCCCACTGTCAATCTCAAATGGTACCTGTTTATTGTTAATGATAAACCCATATTTCTCTGCCTTCATGGAAAACACACAATCCTCTAAGGCATATAAGCTCATCACTTCCTCATCTGCCGAACTATCACAGCCATCCAGCACCTTAACTGACTTTGTTCTAGGATATCTCGGTGACTGCTGTGTCCTTGCTGTCCTGTTTTTTTCAATACTCGATTTTGATACAGCCTTAGGAGACACTTTTGAAAATTTCTCACTACACACTCTTCTCAAGTGGCCTTTCTTATGACACTTATTACAGAAAAAGTCTTTAAACCTACAAGTACTACTACTGTGCTGGAACCCACAATGTTTACATTTCACAGCATTAATCACTTGTACCGCAGGATCAGAGTTCTGATCTGTAACAAATGCCTGTTCCAAGGTCAAAAGTTTGTCAAATAGTTTTGCAGACTGCACACTTTGCAAATCCAAATTTTCTGCAACTAGGTGAGGAAAATACACTTCATCCACCACCGCCATAAACAACTGGTCCCTCACTCTGGGGTCAAATTGTCCCCCAAAGGTACAGTTCACAGCCAACGCTTTTAAATCTGTATATAATTCATGCAAGGACTCACCCTGTCGTTTCTTCCTCTGCTGAAAAGCCAACAAACTGCGGTGGTAGGCTGGTTTCACTGCATAATAACTTTTCAGTGCCATGACTAAGTCGTCGTAACGCTTCGTGTGTGGTAAATCTGGAGCACACACATTAACTAAAACACTGTAAGTTTCTGATCCCAGGGACACTAGCAAGAAATTCCTCTTGTTATCTTGCTCTTTAATTCCTAAGTGAGCGAAATTGGCTTCCAACAAGCTTAGCCAAAGCTCCAAAGAAATCTTACGTGGGTCGAAAGGTTCCAACCTTCCTTGCGATGCTGCCATGCTGCCACTTGTTGCTGCTGTATCACCGTTCTGCTGCAATGTCCTCGGCTGGCAATATCCCCACTACTTCAGGCCACAGTGGCCCACTATCCTTGGCTCTGATGATCCCATCCTCGTCGCCACTGTAGTGGTTATAGGTTAATAAAACCCAGAGTAACAATAACAATGTACTCTCCAGGGCCGCTCCATAACAACAACAACAATAACAAAACAATTATAAATGACTGAACCAAAAAAACAGTATTCAATCCTCCTACTGCTCCCAAACCCTTACAACTACCTTCCTTGACCTTAAATCTGCTTTTGATGTTGCCAACCGACATGTAATCATTAGTGAACTTGCCAGAATGGATGTTGTAGGATGGCTTCTCCGCTGGATTAAAGGCTACCTGTCCAACAGAAAGTCATCTGTGTTGGTCCAGGGGCATAGAAGTATAATTAAAGACTTTGAATTAGGAACCCCACAGGGAGGTGTGCTCAGTCCCACTCTATTCAATATTCTAATTAATGCCTTACTTAATGCTATGCCTAGCCAGCCCCATCATTATATGATCAGTTTTGCTGATGATATAATGATTCACACCACCGGATTCTCCAACACCCAAAACATCCTTAACCATGTACTAGCCTCGTGTCAGGACCTGGGGTTGATAATCTCTACTGATAAAACAAAGATACTCAATAGGCGTCCTCCTCGGCAGAGAGGCACAGTTCGCCAGATCCAGTTGCATGATGGGTCTCTTCTAGAATATGTAAACAGATACAGGTATCTAGGCTTTGAGGTCCCACTACTTGGACCTGTTGTAACGAGACTTTGTCGTCAATACAAAGAAAGGTTGAGAGCACTTAGAGTTGTGGCAGGGTTTCACCCCAGGTATGGTGCTAATGTTAAAATTGTAAAAATGATGTATCTTGCTTATATTAGATCATTAGTTGATTATGCTGCCCCACTACTTGCTCTTGTGTCTGACTGGAAGCTTGGAGGGTTGGAAAAACTGCAGAACGAAGCAATGAGGATCATTTTAGGATGCCCTCGTACTGCCAAAATTTTAAATATGCAGAAAGAACTTGAAATTCCAAGCATCAGAGATCGTGTTACTGAAAGAAATATCCTAATTGGGGTTAATATGCTCAGGCAAGCCCATTCAAACCCATGCACAGAAGCCCTCCAAACTTTCCTCAGCACTGGTGAACATCCCTCCAGATGGATCGAAAAAACTGGAACCGACCTCCGCATGAATCAGATACATGATCTGTGGCAAGTAAGGCAACAGCGGCACTTCTCCGCTCCATGGAATATTACCCCATTCCAAACTACCATCCCTCCATTTCCCCCCAAACTACTTCTTAAATCACAACCAAAGCTTCGCCTTGAAGCCAAACATGATGCCTTAAACTGTATTGATAATTTAGCCAAACAGCACACTCTCTCACAAATTATTTACGTTGATGGTTCTGTTCACCAATCCACTGGTGCAGCTGGTAGTGCTGCTGTTGTCATGCAGAGTGATGGCTCTCTTAAAGAAATTGGAACACGCATCAATAACTGGGCCTCTACACTTCAGACAGAACTGTTTGCCATACTCCTTGCACTCAAATGCATCCATGTATTTAAGGTTGACTCTTTAA
Organism: Cherax destructor; assembly: GCA_009830355.1. Classification (NCBI taxonomy): domain Eukaryota; kingdom Metazoa; phylum Arthropoda; class Malacostraca; order Decapoda; family Parastacidae; genus Cherax; species Cherax destructor. The sequence continues at coordinate 4,158 of WNWK01057830.1, forward strand.
TTGTAACTGATTCTCTGTCATCCATAAATGCTCTCAACTCATTAAGTATAAATTGTGGCATGCTTGTGTCAGAAGCCAGACACAGGTATGGTAGGATTGTTGAGCTAAATCGCCACAGTGTACGGAAAACCCATCACACCGTCCCACCTATTAAACAGGCGAAGGCCATTCCACCTAACACAGTCAAGACTGTCACAGATGCATGGAATGGCTTTCACTCAATTGAGATCCGGCCCGAGGATCGCCACAAGACAACGTTCCTGACCGAGCAGGGTAGGTTCCGTTACTGTCGTGCGCCAATGGGCTTCCTCGCATCACAGGATGCCTACACACAGCGGTACGATGCCATCATCGCTGATGTACCCAGAAAGACCAAGTGCGTGGATGACGCCATCATTTGGGACACAGATTTGAAGGAACATTGGTGGCGAGTGATTGACTACCTGGAACTCGTCGGACGCAACGGTATAATCCTCAACCCAGCTAAGTTTCAGTTTGCCTCGATGGAAGTTGAATTTGCTGGGTTTCAGATAACCAAATCCGAGGTGAAACCTTTACCTAAATACCTAAATGCCATCGCGACATTTCCCAGACCCTCCAACATTACGGATGTGCGGGCCTGGTTTGGGTTGGTTAAGCAGGTATCACTCTACGGCAGGACCACGGACATGATGGCACCATTCAAATCGCTCCTTAGCCCTAAGGTCAGTTTCAAATGGGACCCGGCACTGGAAGAGGCGTTCCATCGGTCGAAAGAGGCAATCATCAAGGAGATCGAGACAGGGGTCGAGATATTCGACCCCAGCAGGCGGACGTGCCTCAACCCCGACTGATCTCGAACAGGGGTGGGATATTGGCTACGGCAGAAACATTGCAGCTGTGATGGTGCTATTCCGGGGTGTTGTGCAGACGGTTGGAAGATAACACTGGCCGGATCTCGCTTCTTAAGGGATGCCGAGAAGCGGTATGCACCGATTGAGGGAGAAGCCTTAGCTGTCGCATGGGCACTGGAGGATAGTCGCTTCTTCACCATGGGGTGCCGAGATCTCATCGTAACGACAGACCACAAGCCGCTCGTGAAAATTCTTGGGGATCAGGCACTAGATGACATCACCAATCCGAGGCTCTTCAGACTCAAACAGCGCACCCTCATGTGGCAGTACAAGATTGTGCACGTGCCTGGCCAGACCATTCCAGCGGCAGATGCTACATCTCGATATCCATCAGCCACAGCCCCGATGGACACAGCCAGCGAGTTGTGCACTTTGTCCCCGGTCCGGCTCCCAGCAGGTACCCATGATGACCTGGAGACTCTACTCATAGCGGCGACAAGATCAGCTGCGGATTCGCTCGCGCTGTCACATGGGAGAGAGTCAAGAGGGCACCTCCGCAGACCAGGCCCTCCAATTGCTCATGCCACTAGTCGAGTTTGGGTTCCCACCATCCCGCGATGCCTTACCCGAGGAACTGCAACCATACTGGCAGTACCGCGACAGATTATCTCTCGTGGACGAAGTCGTCATGATGGACCACAGGATCGTGATACCACGGGCACTTCGGAATGAGGTATTACGGACACTCCATGCTGCTCACCAAGGCACCAGTCGCATGCACAGTAGGGCATTAGGCGCCGTTTTTTGGCCCGGCATCACCAGAGATATCGAGGGCACACCGTCCAGGTGCCATGCTTGCTGGGGAATGTCACCTTCCCAGCCGTGCATGCCACCAGTACAGCCATGTGTACCAAGCAACCCCTTTCAAGCCATTGCCGCTGACTTTTGCGTGTTGCGTGGCATTGGGTACTTGGTCATTGTGGACAGGTTCAGTGGCTGGCCACACGTCGTCGCATCTAAGTCTGGCGCCAGGGGCTTCATCGCAGCCCTTCTCAATTACTTTGCAACGTTCGGCGTACCCGAAGAATTGAGCACAGACGGAGGCCCGGAGTTCACTGCAAAGGAAACAATGTCACTTCTACAACGATGGGGCGTGAGACATCGCCTGTCATCAGCTTACCACCCGCAGTCCAATGGGCGGGCGGAGGTGGCTGTCAAGTCTATGAAGCACTTACTGACATCGCACACAGACGCAAATGGCAGCCTTGACACGGAGGCGGTAGCTGCTGGCTTGCTTCAATATCGAAACACGCCAGACCCTCAGACCAACATGTCACCGGCACAAATCATCTTCGGCAAGAATCTTCGGGACCTCCTACCCATCGCCCCGGGAACGCAGGTATTCACCAACCCAGTGATTCACCCAGTGTGGCGTCAAACATGGGGCATGCAAGAAGAGGCCCTCCGACTGAGGTTTGCCAAGCAAGTCGACGATTTACAGCACCACACCCGGCAGCTCCCCCCCTTAGCGCCTGGTCATCGGGTGGTTCTGCAAAACCAGACCGGGAATCACAGCACGAGATGGGACAGGACCGGTGGGATAGTGGAAGCAAAGCCGTTTGACCAATACTTGGTCAAGGTGGATGGCTCGGGTCGGCTCACTTTGCGGAATCGACGGTTCCTGCACCACATCCAGGGGCTGGCCAATACCAACCAGCCCGTGTCATCACCATATACGTGTCATCAGCCTTCCAACACCCCATCCACGCCAGCCAGTGGTGAAGTACAGGACGGCGAGCTGCCTCCGGCGCCCGATGCTGACTCAGCAGCTACACCTCCACAGTTGCACGGAACAGCACCGAACCCCAAACCTCCCATAGAGCACATGGACCAGGCAGTCCCACGGGCAGAAGGACCCGACCCGACCATATCACGACACACCCATGCGTCGCCACCTCCAAGACCTCGCAGAGACAGACGTCCGCCGGCGTACCTACTGGATTACGTCACCGAGTGAGGAGTTTCCTGCTGGAAACTGGGGGGGATGTGGGATGTAGGTGACGTGGCATAGAGTGAGTCAAAGTTGGCGGGCCGGCGGCACCCTTGCGCCGCCTGTAGGTGAGGCAGTGAAACTCAAGTCGTAAACAAACAGAGTGCGGGGCCGTCGAACACGTATTACCTTCCTAATATGTAAGTCAGTAATTACGTGTTATGTAGCATAAGGCACTGCACACCCACTATAGAGTTACGTCCGTACAGTGTACATTAATGATATATTAGGACTAGGAGGTACAATGTGCGCTTATCTAGTCAGGTGTGCATCTTAATTTGTGTACTTTGTTTCTTTGCAGCTAGGAGCATTCGCTATGTTGTATCTTAATAAAGGATTATCAGCACATCCCCGAATGTCTCTTTGACCAAGTATTCATTGTAATAATTATTGTGAGTAGAAATAAGGTTTATAGAGGCAAGTTGACCTTCTTGTGTAGGAATTTGGAAAGAGTTTGTGTACATGAGAGGGAGTGCTATTCAAAACAAGGGAGGGAACACGAGGGAGAGTTCCCATGACCACTCTCACACCTTTGTCAGCTTAAGAAGCCTTTTTCAACTTCTCATATTGATTATACTGCTGCTAACAAGTTTAGCAGCAACCAGGCACCCCCCCAAAGAGATGCCTCAAGAGTAGGAGCAGGCTTGGGGTTAGCAACCAGGCACCCCCCAAAGATATGCCTCTAAAGTAGGAGAGATCCACCAGAGACACTGATGAGAGGAGAGTGCTAGAGAGACCTTGAACACTATAGTCCTGGAGGATCAGACCAGACTTGTAATCTGGGATTTGGAAGGTCTCAGGAGTATTCCAAAGCAGGAATGGATCAAGGCACTTAAACTTCAGTATGGAAAGCAATGGAGTTCCTTGGGAACTATGTGGGGAGGTAGTTTTAACATCAGTAAGCCGGGCATACTATAATAATTATGTGCTACTATAAATGTTTCTTCTTTGGTATAAACAATTTCAGATACACTTGTAATGTGTTTATTAAATTGTAAGTGGTTATATCTGGGTATGTTTTACTTCCCCCTTTGAGCCATGTATACAAGGTCTATGTGTCAGACTAAATTAAATAACCTATTGATGTTATCATTTTTCTGTGGAGAGTCAAGCCCCTGATAAGGTGCCTACTGCTCATGTTTTTCAGGCCATGCTACCCTAAGAGCCAGTACTTATCAGGACCCCCTATCTTGTTTTAACTATCCTGTACTACTTATCACTGGGTTTTCTCCTGCTCTAACCCAAACTCCATGTTTTCCTCCCTTCTCCTATGACTATCGTTTCTTTTATCCCTTCCACTATAAAAAGAGCAGGTGGTGGCAGCACACTCCCAAGAGAATAGACCGCTACCGTCTATTCTCCCATATTCTAGTAATGTTCCCTTTTATTTGATCTCTATATTCCCATATTTTTTTGTATCCACTCCAAGTCTCTACCTGAGGGAATAGACAATATGGCATCGTCTGGTGTTCTGTCGACCCCAGGGTGGGGCTGGGGTGGTAGCTGCACTTCATCATGGATAGAGTAACCAGATATCCAGAGGCAGTTCCTATGCGCAGTATAAACACTAAAGCAATCCTTAAAGCCTTAACTAAGTTTATCTCTTGCTTTGGAATTCCTAAATCTATTCAAAGTGATCAAGGTACTAACTTCACTGACAAAGAACTTAGGGAAGCATTAACGAGGCTGGGAATAGTTCATAACCTATCCACTGCCTATCACCCTCAGTCCCAAGGCACCTTGGAAAGATTCCATCAGACGTTAAAAACAATGATGAGAACTTTTTGCATGCATTTTCCTACAGACTGGGATGAATCACTTCTTCTGTTGCTATTTGCAATGAGAAAAACTGTGCAAGAGTCTACAGGGTACAGTCCATTTGAGCTGATTTTTGGGCACAATGTACGAGGTCCTCTACGGGTGCTCAAAGAAGAATTGATGGGAGAAGACGCCTCCACAACCCTTCTTCAAGGTTGCAGGTGGCACGTCAGTTGGATAAGGCTAATTTAAAGGCAGCTCAGAATATGATGAAACAGAGGTATGGCAGAAATTCAAAGTTTCGCTCCTTCCATCCAGGAGATAAGGTGTTGGTACAGGAGCCTATACCTGGCCACACCTTGAAAGCTAGATTTACTGGACCCATGCAAATTGTAAGTAAATTATCTGATGTAAATTATGTGGTATCTCCCCTTGACAAGACCTCGGAAAGTAAAACCTACCAGTAGGCGTATCTTAGGGCCCTGCCGTGTTCCTTGCTCCGTGTTTTTTTCGTGTTTTTCGCGGTCTCCTTTGCGTGCTAGAACTTTAAAACTGTGCCAGTGATCTTATAAGGTACATCCCTCCAGTGCTCGGAACAAATCAAGCAGTAAACAGTTATACTGAGCCAAAAAACAAGGAAATTAGTGTGCAAGAACTTAGTGCCATAATCTCAGAGGGGAACTTAAGTGCCGTGTGAAATAACAAAACAGAACGAAATAATTGTCAGAGGAAGGAAAGTCTTCCTGAAAATAGGGTATAGATAGATCTGTATAGTGAATATCTCAGTGGTGCCGTAGTATACAGATAAGTTAATAGATGTTAAAGTGAAAACTAAGGCGGAAGTGTTAGGCCTAACGAGTTTCGTGTTTGAAATCAGTTGCCAGTGGCCTCCGGGTCCTTACCACGCAAGTCCGTGTATTGATAATCTTAAACTGTTAGTATAACTGACCAAAATCTAGTGATTACATTGTTATAAAGGTTTTTCTATGAAATACGAATATGTGCGCAATCTTGAGGAAATAAGTAAATTGTCCAGCTCGGAAAATACGATAAACAGTGTCCAGTTGTGAGTTGTCAGTGAACGATTTCAACAACATAAGTCCATATATCATCAGTCAACCATAGTGAAAATCAGCAGTGCTGTGGTGTAGGAAATAGAAAAACTAAACCCTGTAGAGTGAACCATAAGTGCATATAAACCCAGGTGGTAAACCAGGGTGAGGTTAACCAGGGTGCCACAAGTAAACAGGGTGCCAGAGGTAAACCAGGGTGCCAGAGGTACGGCCGCCCGTCATAGTAGGAGCTGCCAGAACCATCGGTTTTTGTCTCCAACACGCAAGTTATACTTTTGTATCATACTGATCATTATTACTCTGTTTAATCATCTTCCAGTGGTCTGTCTCTCGAAACCCAAAAAATCCCTACAGGATTCATTAAATAAGTGACACTGGATCTCGTCTGATCAAAGAAATAGGGAACCATTGACCGGATTCAAACTGGTATCCTCGACCGATTCAATAAGTGGACGGAGTTTTAGGGGGCCTTAACAAACAACCAAACAATAACAAAAACTTAAAGCGGTAAGATTGCCCCAAACACTTACACTTGCAAATAAAATAGATACAATACAAATAGACAGATCACCACTTCAGGGAAGCTATTAGTAGAATATACAGTAAAACAACCAACAAAATCAGTCATGAAACCCTGTGTAGTATGCAACCAAACAAACAAACGTTCCACTGGATGGATTACATGCAACTTCTGTGGTAAATGCTGCCACGCCCTGTGTAGGCATTCAAGATCTACTACAGAATATCAAACAAG
>WNWK01057831.1:0-10625 GCA_009830355.1 Cherax destructor
TTTAGGTCTTTGAAGAGTGGGGGAGGGTTGCCTAGCGTTGGATTGCGTGATAATTCTTACTGCTGCTTTTTGTTGGGTTATTGGCTTTAGGTGGGTAATTGCTGTTGATCCCCATGCACAAATGGCATATGTGAGGCAGGGATAGATGAGTGAGTAGTATAGTGTGAGTAGGGCTGATTGTGGTACATAATACCGTATCTTAGAGAGGATCCCCACAGTTTTGGACACTTTCTTTGTTATGTGTTGGATATGGGTGCTGAATTTCAGGCTGCTGTCGAGGTGAAGGCCCAGGAACTTGCCCTCATTATGTTTAACAATAGGTGTAGTGTTGATCTTAATGTTTAATTGTGCATCACCTGCTCTGTTACCAAACATAATATAGAAGGTCTTATCAGTGTTGAGTGTAAGTTTATTGGCTGTCATCCATGTTGATATTTTTATTAATTCGTCGTTAACAATGGTATTAAGTGTGGCAAGGTTTGTGTGGGAGATGACATAAGTTGTGTCGTCAGCAAAGAGTATTGGTTTCAGGTGTTGCAATACATTGGGAAGATCATTGATGTATAAGAGGAAGAGCAGGGGACCAAGGACACTTCCCTGCGGTACTCCGGTGTCAAGTGGTCGTGCCGTGGAGGATGTGTCTTTAATGGTGACATACTGATACCTATTAGTGAGGTAGGATTTGAAGTATGCTAGTGCATGACCTCTTATACCATAGTAGTCAAGTTTGTGGAGTAGGATGCCGTGGTTTACTGTGTCGAAAGCTTTCCTTAGGTCAATAAAAAGTAATAATGGATATTCCTTATTTTCGAGTGCTGTGTAAAGCAGGTCTATCATTTTTACTATTGCATCGTTAGTGCTTTTATTTTTCCTGAAGCCAAATTGGCAGGGGTTGAGTATGCTTTGTGTCGTTATAAACGAGTATAATCTCTTGTGCACAAGTTTCTCGAAGATTTTGGATAGCAACGGTAGATTTGATATAGGCCTATAGTTGTTTACGTCTGTGGGGTCACCACCTTTGTATACCTGGAGTATACCTGGAGAGAGTTCCAGGGGTCAACGCCCCTGCGGCCCGGTCTGTGACCAGGCCTCATGTTGGATCAGAGCCTGATCAACCAGGCTGTTACTGCTGGCCTCACGCAGTCCAACGTACGAACCACAGCCTGGCTGGTCAGGTACCGACTTTAGGTGCCTGTCCAGTGCCTGCTTGAAGACAGCCAGGGGTTTGTTGGTAATTTCCCTGATGTATGCTGGGAGGCAGTTGAACAGTCTTGGGCCCCTGACACTTATTGTGTTGTCTCCCAACGTGCTAGTGGCACCCCTGCTTTTCATTGGGGGGATGTTACATCGCCTGCCGAGTCTTTTGCTTTCGTAGGGAGTGATTCGTGTGTAAGTTTGGTACTAATCCCTCGAGAATTTTCTACGTGTATATAATAATGTATCTCTCCCGCCTGCGTTCTAGGGAGAACAGGTTTAGGAACTTCAAGCGTTCCCAGTAATTGAGGTGGTTTATCACAGTTATACGTGCCGTGAAGGGTCTCTGCACATTTTCTAGGTCAGCAATTTCACCTGCCTTGAAAGGTGCAGTTAGTGTGCAGCAATATTCCAGCCTAGATAGAACAAGCGACCTGAAAAGTTTCAACATGGGCTTGGTATCCCTGGTTTTGAAGGTTCTCATTATCCATCCTGTCATTTTTCTAGCAGTTGCGATTGCTACGGTGTTATGGTCCTTGAAGGTGAGATCCTCTGACATGATCACTCCCAGGTCTTTGACATTAGTTTTTCGCTCTTTTGTGTGGTTGGAATTAGTTTTGTACTCCGATGAGATTTTAATTTCTTCACGTTTTCCATATCTGAGTAATTGAAATTTCTCATCATTGAACTTCATATTGTTTTCTGCAGCCCATTTAAAGATTTGGTTTATGTCTGCTTGGAGTCTTGCAGTGTCTTCAATGGTGGACACTGTCATACAGATTCGGGTGTCATCTGCAAAGGAAGACACAGCACTGTGGCTTATATCCCTGTCTATGTCCGATATGAGGATGAGGAACAGGATGGGAGCGAGTACTGTATTGGTGTAACCCTTGCTGTTTTGAGTAGTGTCGAGAAAGTGCTAGTTTCTAGTGATCTGTTAAAAAGTAATAAAATAGGATGTGAAAGGACATGAGCGGCTCGTTTGTATATTAATGGTGGGACTTGGGACAGATGCCCTGATTTATTTTTAAGTGACTTGATTATCATGGTGACTTCTGTGGGTTCAGTAGGTGCAAGATATAAGGAGGATGGGAAATTCCCATCTAGGTAATCACTTGCTCGGGCATTGGTATCTGGAATTTTACTGGCAAGATTTGATCCTATGGTTGAGAAGAAGTCATTTATCTTGTTTACTGTATCAATAGGCTGTAGTGGTGTTTCGTTTGGTTTAGTTAGGACAATATCCCTAGTTTTTTTCAGTTTGTGGGTGCCCATAATCTGTGAGAGTGTTTTCCAGGTCTTTTTTATATCTCCTCTTGTTTCAGTGAATCTGCTGGAGTAGTACAATTGTTTGGCTTTTTTTATTAGTTTGGTGAGAACTGATGAATAGTTTTAATAAACTCTTTATGTATGAATCCCCGTCTATATTGCTTCTCATATTGATGTTTCTTGTTAATGGATTTTAGTAAGCTGTTAGTTAGCCATGGGCAGCCTAGCCGTTTATTCGTAATCTGTTTCATTTTTAAAGGACAATGTTTGTTGTATAGTCTAAGTAATTTATTAAGAAAATTGTCTGTCCAATCATCGATACCAGTGGCATTGGAGAATTCTATAGCCCAGTCAACCGTCTCTAGCTCTGCTGTGAAGTTATTTATTGAGGCCTGGTCATGGAGTCTAAATGAAACTTTGGTGTATTCTAGAGTTGGTTTACTAATGTTTGTTAAGAGGAAGGTGGGGTAGTGGTCTGTAGTGTTCTCTGTTATTATCCCTGATTTAAGGGGGACAAGGATATTGGTCCATATATGGTCGATTATGATGACACGATTGCAAACAAACCATACAACGGGTGGGGTTAGAACCCGCGGTCAGAGAGTCTCAGAACTCCAGACTGACGCGTAAGCCACATGGCCAGCTGGCTTCAATAAGATTCATCCAACTATGTATATTTCTACACCATAGGAAGGTTAGCATAGGCCATGCTAGCGGGAGATTCGTCTGTAAAAACTTGCATTTGGGGTCACAGTGGTGCCTATGCTAACCTTCCTATGGTGTAGAAATATACCTAGTTGGATGAATCTTATTGTACCTAGCTGGCCCTGTGGCTAACGCGTCGGTCTGTACTTTTGAGACTCTCTGAACGCGAGTTCTAACCCCACCCGTGGTATGGTTTGTTTATGTTGCACATGTGTCTAATTTTCAGTTTGCAGCTTGCAGCTTGCAGCTTGCTGGCAGCGAATCAAAACTCTGAATGAGCACAATGAGCGATGAAGGTGCTACTTCAAGCCTTCGTTCACGAGCTAATAACTCAAATAATAATATAAAGCATGAAATTTTCGGTTTAGCTATTAATGAAAAACTGAATAATATACATTACGGCGTTCTTTCTACTAAGGTGTGGAGAAAATTCTCCAAAGGACGCGAGGGGTCATACGACGCGAGGGGTCATACGACGCGAGGGGTCATACGACGCGAGGGGTCATACAACGCGAGGGGTCATACGACGCGAGGGGTCATACGACGCGAGGCGACGTGACCTAACAACAAAACTGTGGGGGAATGTGCTACTACGATAACATGGACTGTATGTGTTGCTAATACTTAGCTTATTGATGAATCCAAGATGTCGCAGCCATCCCCAACACCTTCACAGAGGATACATCCATGGCCTCATTCCCCACAGGGCTGTAAGGTAAAACATCAAGTGTGAGTCTATAATTATTGCCCCAAAGGAGCATATGCCCATATCTTCAGTCATTGATGGACTGAAAGGCAGTTTACTCACGTGTTTGGACTTAAAAGTCCACGCATAACCACCGTCAATAGTCTAAATCGATTGCTCTCCCAATAATTCGAGTAGAGTTATCCCATAAATTACACAAAACCAATGTGCTAACACTATTTGATCAAGGCTCACAAAGGTCTTTCATAAGACGAACAGTGTTGCAAAAACTGAATAAGCAACCCCATGCCAAAATACAGTTAGAAATAGCTGGATTTTTCCAAAGTTCTGGTAAACAGAAATATGATCTAGCCAGATTTACTGTTGGTCTAGGAAACAGGAAAAAGACAGTAGAAGCTGTGGTAGTCGATGATTTGCCTAAGTCAGTGCAGATCCGGGGATTAAGAGATACAGTTGCAGCACTGAAGGCAGCCAAGGTCAAGTTAGCCTGTCCGGACATACAGACGGACACAATTAGTCCAATTGATTTAATCATTGGAAATGATTACTATCACTGTTTTGTGGAAAATATAGTAAGTAAACATGATGTTCACTTGCTGAAAACAGCTGGAGGCCATATGATATGTGGTCCAATTCCCTCTCAAAGCGGGAAAGAAGCTGAAATTGATTCAGTAGAAAATATACTAGTTACAAGAATAACTGCTGATCATGTACCACAACAAAAATTATCATTACTGGAAGAAATGAATGAACCAGTTGATAAGTTGTGGGATTTAGATGCGATAGGTTTAGATGTAAATAAACCAAGCCCACAGGAGTCTGAGACTTATAACCAATATTTGGACACTGTCAAATATGAAGATGGACAGTATTGGGTTAGGTTACCATGGAAATTAAATCCACCACATCTACCTAGCAATTATCGCATGGCTTTCGGACAAATGAAAGCACAAATACATGAGCTCAGGAAGAATCCAGAGCTGCTGACTGTCTATGATAATATCATACAAGAACAGTTAGACAATAAATTCATTGAGGAAATAGTCGAAGATAAGTTGAAGACAGATGCTCATTATCTACCGCACCGCGGAGTCAGGAAAAATTCTGAAACCACTCCACTACGTGTTGTATACAATTGCAGCGCACGTGCAAATAAAGATGTAGCAAGCCTTAATGACTGTCTGATGACAGGACCCTCACTAACTGAGAAGCTTGGAGACGTGCTCATGAAATTTCGCACAAATCCATATGCCTACACGGCTGATATTTCCAAAGCTTTCTTAAGAGTAGGACTACAAGAAATAGATAGAGATTATACTCGATTCTTGTGGCCAGAAAATCCACATGATCCTCAAAGTCCTGTGAAAACTTATCGTTTCAAGTCAGTATTATTTGGTGCAACATCCTCTCCATTCTTACTAGAAGCTACTCTTAATACACATTTGAAGAAATCTGAAAGTCCCTTCAATGAAATCTTAAAGAAAAGTTTCTATGTGGACAATCTTCAAGGTACTGTGAATGAAGAGGAGGATTTGAAATCCTTATACAGAGAAGCTAACAAGGAGATGAAAGAAGCAAATATGTCTCTAAGGATGTGGAATACTAATTCAAATCAATTAAGGGAACTTATCAAAGAAGATTTCCCTGAAGCTGAAATTCCTGAATGCAACAACATGCTTGGACTTAATTGGAATACACAGGAAGACACTTTGAGTCTCAAAAGGATAACCAATAAATCAAGCAGTACACTCACTAAACGTAGTTTACTGTCAGAGGTGTCACAATGTTTTGATCCTCTAGGACTCGTCTCACCAATTACCATAAAAGGTAAAATACTTGTGCAAGATGCATGGAAGCTCAAAATAGGTTGGGATGAGAACTTGCCTCTAGAAATGAGTCAAGAATGGGATGAAATATCCAAGGAGTTTAAACAACTTCATCAAATTACATTTCCCAGACAAATAGGTCAAGAGGGAAACAAGTACACATTACATGTGTTCTGTGATGCGTCAACCAGAGGTTATGGCGCTGTAGCTTACATGAGTAACGCTGAAGGAAGTACTTTAATTACTTCAAAGGCCAGGGTTGCACCCTTGAAGGTCAGAACAGTACCACAATTGGAACTGACAGCACTCTATGTAGGTACAAAATTAGCTGTCTATCTATTGAAAAAACTGTGATCTGGAGTGACAATGAAGCAGTTCTCCAGTGGTTAATAAATAATAAGAGTAAGTTGGTCTATGTACAGAATAGAGTAGCATAAATAAGAGAGATGCAGAGAGACTATCTCTTTCTCCACGTCTCTACACAAGAGAACCCAGCTGACATGTTGTCACGTGGTGTCCCACTCAAGAACTTAGTGGATAATAAATTATGGCTCCACGGACCTAACTGGCTCTCTAATGAAAATAACTGGCCACAGCAAAAGGCTTACATTATGCCAGAAGAAACAGTCTGTTTGAACACAACAGAAATAATCTGTTTAAATACTGCAGACACAAAAAAAAATAGTCATTGATGGATCTAAATACTCATCTTTGGGTAAACTCTTAAGAGTTACAGCTCTTGTCTTTAAATTCATTAAAGGGATAAAACCTAATTATGAATTACTTGAACCCATTAAATACTGGATAAAGTTAATACAGAAAGATGTTTTCTCTACAGAGTATAGATTTCTGGAAACTCAGGATAAATCTCCAAAGAAACCTGATATGATTAATTCTTTAGGACTTTATCTCGACTCAGAAAAGATTATAAGATGTCGAGGAAGGATTCATAATTCTTCACTACCTAAGGAAACAATACATCCAGTATTGATCCCCAAGAATCATTGGCTAACAAGACTGATTATTCAGAATGTCCACAGTAACGTGTTACATGGTGGTGTAGCTGACACTCTTTGTCATATACGTCAATCCTACTGGATACCTCAAGGTCGACAAAGTGTGAAGAAACAAATAAGAGACTGTATTACTTGTCGTCATTATGATATGCGAGTATGTCAGTATCCAGGTCCACCTCCATACCCTTCTGAAAGAGTATGTCATGTCACTCCATTTGAGGTGACAGGTGTAGATTACACTGGACCAATAATTTTAACTAAAACAGTTGACAAAATTCCTATCAAGGTGTACATCTGTTTGTTCACCTGTGCTACGACTAGAGCAGTACATCTAGAAGTAGCCACTGATATGTCTGCTGAAACCTTTATCAAATTATTTAGAAGGTTTGCAGCCAGAAGGGCATGTCCCAGGCTGATGATATCAGACAATGCAACGAATTTTGTTGCTGGTGCTGCTTACATAAACAAGATTTTTGAGCAGCCTGAAGTACAACAGATGCTGAATCAACGCAATTGTCGTTGGAGATTCATTCCTCCTAAATCCCCATGGCACGGCAGATTTTACGAAAGAATGATAGGCATTGTAAAACGTTGTTTAAGGAAGACTCTTCATCGTCAGAGAATCGACTTAGAAGAATTTCGTACAGTCGTAACTGAAATAGAAAATAGAGTCAACAACAGACCTTTAACGTATGTTACCGATGATCTGGACAATTTAGAAGTGTTAAGTCCATCTCATTTACTACATGGCAGAAGGCTCGAACCTGTTCCTTCCATGAATGATAAAGAAATCATAGAGGATCCTACTCATTTCGAACCTGAGCAACTCAGACGTAAATTCAAACACCTTAATAAAGTGATTGAACGCTGGGAGAAAATTTGGCAAGAAGACTATCTCACCTCCTTGAGAGAACACTTCTATGGAGCTGGTGTTCCAGAAAATTATAAGTCCTTAAGACCTGGTGACATAGTGATTATTAACAATGATGCTCCGAGGTCCCATTGGCCTCTTGGAAAAATTGTGACCATATATCCTGATGCAAATGGAATCATCAGGACAGTTGATGTTTTGAGCAAAGGTGTAGTGAATAAGCGGACCATAGATAAATTAGTGCCGTTAGAATTACACAGTGTTGAAAACAAAAATAAAATTAGTGATTCTCCAGAAACCACACAGACTGAAGCTGTTCAGAAAAGACAAGCAGCAGTGATGGCGAGTGAGAAAATCAAATTAATGTTAAGCGATGAGTAGTTTACTTTCAGTAAACTTTCACTGCCCCCCAGTGTGGAGAAAATTCTCCAAAGGAGGGGGGGTATGCGCCCTTTCTACTCTTGTTAAGGGCCCCACCCTTTCCGCCCTTAGAAAGGGGCCAGACGAGGCGAGTCTGGTTGCGAAAAACAAAATAACTCATACCAGATGTACTGACCACAGTGTGTCACGTGTTGTCTGACCAAGTAGCAGCGAGTGTATATGTGAGTTAATAGACATTTGAGATAAATGTAACTCTTTGCCGTAACAGGAAAATTATGGTAAACTGCTGTATTAGTTTCTACACTTAAACAATACAATCATGTGTTCCAGTGATCAAAGTGTTTAGAGAACACAAGTATTTTTATTGCCACTTGTAGCAGCATGTAGCAGTTGTTGAACTTGTGCTGATGTCAGCGATACAAGCAGCATGAGGCGGCATGAGGCTGCACGAGGATAGATTGAATTCAGCCTCCGAACTGGTCATACGGCGACGAAGGGTTTAACCTAACAAAGACATTAGTCGTATGCGTCCGTTATTCTAATTTAATCACCACTAACGTCGGGAAATAAGATAAGAACTCTGTTCCAGCGCGTTTAGTGAATAAAAAAACACGGTATTTCAGAATTTTGCTCAGCTTTTATTACTGCTAAAAGAAAAACCCCTAGAGACAACCAAAAGGGAATCCATCAAAAAAAGACGGTGACTCATCGGGGATTCTACAATCAAGACAGCTTTTCCCCCGGGATATGGTGGAGTCAACACCATCGCCCTTCCGAGAAAAGGATGGTTTTTTTTTTTTCCCGGCGGGGCTGCACAGTTCTTGTATGTCAGGAGCATCAAGATTTCCCCTATTGACGGTGGTTATGCGTGGATTTTTAATCCAAACACGTATAAATCCCCTTTGGGGCCATCAATGACGGGGAAATATGGGCATATCTCCTTTGGGGCAAAAATTATAGACCCCACTTGATGTTTTACCTTACAGCCCTGGGGGGGAAGAGGCCATGGATGTATCCTCTGGGAAGGGTTGGGGATGGCTGCGACATCTTGGATTCACCCCAAAATTTTAATATTGGGGAACAAAACAGTCCATGTTATCGTAGGAGCACATTCCTCCACATAAGGGGGGTTATAGAAAAACCCCCAAAACCTGAGGGCCAGCAGGGATCCCCCCATGCCCCGATCCCCGAATAATGATGGGGTTATGAGATTTAATGAACCAAGGTGGGTCAGATATTGTAGATGAAGGGGTTAAGAGAACCACAAGTTGATAAATTAAAAAATGCAAACTTGGGTACCCCTTTTTGGGGGGAAAAATTTCCCCACACGGTGGCTTCATCGTCCACCCAAAAAAGGGGAATCGGAAAAAAGGGGGAGTTTGAGGTAATTTTTTCCCCCAACCTTGAGTCGATGTTGTCCCCCCGGGGGGGTTGTTTATTTTTCAGTGTCTTTTGGATGCTGGGTTCATTATCTGCGGGGTCGTCGGGGTGCGGGGTTTTTATTATTTTTCGTGTCTTTGGGGGTGCTGGGTTCATTAACTGCGGTGTCGTCTGGATGTGGGTTCATTATCTGCAGTGTCAGTCGGGGTCCGGGGTTAATTGCAGTGTCGTCGGGGTGCTGGGTTCATTGTCTGCAGTGTCGTCGGGGTCCCGGGATTTTTTTTTGGGGTCGTCTGGATTTTTGGGTTATTATCTGCAGTGTCAGTCTGGATGCTGGGTTCATTATCTGCAGTGTCAGTCTGGATGCTGGGTTCATTATCGGGCCCCCCTCGGATGGGGGTTTTCCCGCAGTGTCGCCCTGTTTTGGGTTATTATCTGCGGTCCGTCTGGATGCGGGGGTTATTATCCGTGTCGTCTGGATGCGGGGTTTATTATCTGACAACATCGCTCAAGGCCGGGGGGCGGGTTAAACCCAAAAATTTTTTTCACCGCCCGGGGTTTATGGACTGATGAAGCCACTGTGTGGCGAAACGTTTCCTCAAAAAAATACCAAGTGTTGCACATGTGTCTAATTTATCAACTAGGGGGAGATATTAGAGAGGAGGGGGAACATGGGGGACTGGGTGGGAGGGAATGAGAAAAAATTTTTGAGAATGGGTTAGTATGAGATTGGACTGGAAATGCTGAATAGCACGAACTTTAGCATCAATAGGGGGGAAC
This sequence comes from Cherax destructor, assembly GCA_009830355.1. Taxonomy (NCBI): domain Eukaryota; kingdom Metazoa; phylum Arthropoda; class Malacostraca; order Decapoda; family Parastacidae; genus Cherax; species Cherax destructor. The sequence goes on from WNWK01057831.1 coordinate 10,129, forward strand.
TTCACCTTCCAAGAAAAATGAAATTATAATGTGTCAGTTTCTCAAACAAAGCTTGGGGGTTTTTAAGTGTTGTTCCCCTTTGTCACTGTACACCACTAAATCGTCAAGATAGGCTTTACCCGGGGTTTGGGGTTTAGGTCAACCCTTTTTAAACGGGGAAAAAAAGCAGTTACAAGGGAAGGGGGGGACGGGTAGTTGAACAATCCATCTTGAACGGGGAAACAGATATTTCCCCTTAGCACGTTTTGTAAGCCGGGGGTTGATTATCCCCCCTAAGAGATCTAAAAAGGGTGACAAAAGCGCTCCTGAAACACGATCAATTAGGTCGTCAGGGGGGGAAAAACAGGCAAAAGGGACAGAGTTCACTTTCCTTTTTAAACAGTGCCCCCTCCTGAAACCACCGGCCCCGGGTTGTGCACCAATATACAGGGGGGGCCCATGGGGAATTTTCCTTCAATAAGTCCATGAGATAACAAAAAAAAAACTTTTTTTTCTCA
>WNWK01057832.1:2500-10625 GCA_009830355.1 Cherax destructor
ACTGTCTTCCATTTTGTATGTCTTAAATGGAAATCACTAAACAACAAGATGTTCTAGGATGGGGTTGGAAGGTTTTCCATACATTAATTAATTTTCAATAACTGTTTCTTGAACTATTGGGAAGCTTTGGTTCCAGAACTTTATTGCTAAAGCTTCATTTGTGTTATTCAGTAACTCTGTACAAATGAGCAACTCTTTAATATGTAGGTAAACCCACACACACCCTGGTCTGTTCTTTCTGTCACATCTAAATAAGTGAAGGCTGTAAACATCGCATTTGACTCCACTAGGAGTACACTGATGAAAGATATTTTGTTGTTGTTGGATGGGTTAAGGTCCAGTATATTCGCAAATACAAATATAGTCGTAATGCGTGTTTGTTGGGAGGATTTTGTTGTTGGCATCAGTAGTTATGGTTCTGGAGGGGAGGGCCACTGGATGTGCCTCCGGTCCAACAAGGGTCAAGGGTGGTGAAATATTTTGGTCATTTCTTTCCATTTTTTCATTTTCTGGCAATAAAAAAAATACTTGGAGTGGGATAATTGTAACTACTATGGTTAGATTTTTTGGGGTATGTACCTCCTGGTCTCTTTTAAATGGTATGCAGGGAAGTTTGTGTCGTAGCTTTGTTTTGTTTTTTGAGAACTGATGAAGGGAACATGTCAGGATGGAATAATTTACAGGAGGTAAAACGACACACACCTTTACAGAGGAATTCTTGGCATTTTTTCGGGTGCTCAAAGTTGAACGTCACATTTGTTTTCCCCAGACATTCCATACTTACAGATGCCCCAAGTATAGAATTTGCCCCTTTTTGCTTTCAGCTGGATAGAATTTGTAGGGGATGAGTTCTCAATTTGTGTAGTTAGTTTCTAGAACTGCACTACAACTATCTTCAGTAACAATGTCAGAATCGCCACCACCAGTTATTTCTAGAATTAGATCAACACTGTCCCCAGAAACAGACTCTTCTTCTGCTAAATCTGTAATGGTGACTGTAGTTTTGTGTAATGGTGGCTGTTCTATTACATCTGTAATGGTGGCTGTGGAAGAGTCTTTGCCGAGTCTGGATCAGCACTAGGGCCGGGAGCTGAGATGGCTGATGTTCTGGTTACATGTACTTTTTGTAGTTGGTTTCTATTTCTGAGTCATCTACTGTAATGTGGGCAGGAGCAGCTAAGAAGCAAGAGACAAAACCTTTGGAGGATATGATGGGACGTAGAGGAATATCAGGTTTATGAGTTTTAGGAAGACCATAGAAATACTGTAGCGAGAGTCAGATAAGTTGAGAACGATCAGAGTCAGGAGGACAGAGATCGAAAAGAGTCCAAAGTTTATGGTTTATTGGTATTAGATTGAAGAGCAGAAAGGCAAGGTAATAGCGACGAGGAACAGGCTATCACAGGCAAAATGAGAGCATCATGAAAAGTGGCCAGTAGGAAAATTTCGAGAGTGAAAGAATCATAGGAATTAATTAGGTTAATGCATCCGAAGGTGTAAGTGCAGTGACGAAGACCAAACAAGAAGATGAAGATGATGTTGGAGATGTGAGAGAAGATGATTAGTAATACAGTCAGTAAGGAGGATTTAGATCAAGGTCAGAGATAACAGAATGAAGGTTGTTCTGTAGTTTAGTAAAGAATTTCAGTGAATTAAAGTGAAATGCGAAAGCAAGTGTAGTGAGAAGGTTACAAAATGTAGGAGAGAGGAACAGAATGTTGTGGGAGAGAGGAACAGAATGTTTGTGAGAGAGGAACAGAATGTTGCGGGAGAGGAACAGAATGTTGGGAGAGATGAACAGAATTTGTGGAGACAGGAAAGAGAATGTTGTGAGAGAGGAACAGAATTTGTAGGAGATGAACAGAATGTTGTGGAGAGATGAACAGAATGTTGTGGGAGAGAGAACAAATGTTTGGGAGAGGAAAGAATGTTGTGGAGACAGGAACAGAATGTTGTGGAGAGAGGAACAGAATGTTGTGGGAGAGATGAACAGAAGTTGTGGGAGAGAGGAACAGAATGTTGGAGGAGGAACAGAATGTTGTGGGAGAGGGAACAAATGTTGGGAGAGAGGAACAGAATGTTGTGGAGAGAGAACAGAATGTTGTGGAGAGAGGAACAGAATTTTTAGGAGAGAGAACAGAATTGTGGAGAGATGAACAGAATGTGTGGAGAGAGGAACAGAATGTTGTGGGAGAAGGAACAGAATGTTGTGGAGAGAGAACAGAAGTTGTGGAGAGAGGAAAGAATGTTGTGGAGAGGAACAGAATGTTGTGGAGAGAGGAACAGAATGTTGTGGGAGGAGAACAGAATGTTGTGGGAGAGAGAACAGAATGTTGTGGAGAGAGAACAGAATGTTGTGGAGAGAGAACAGAATGTTGTGGAGAGGAACAGAATGTTGTGGAGAGAGGAACAGAATGTCAGGAGGAGAGAACAGAATGTTGTGGAGAGAGAACAGAATGTTGTGGAGAGAGGAACAGAATGTTAGGAGAGAGGAACAGAATGTCTGTGGAGAGAGGAACAGAATGTTGTGGAGAGAGGAACAGAATGTTGTGGAGAGAGAACAGAATGTTGTGGGAGAGGAACAGAATGTTGGAGAGAGGAACAGAATGTTGGAGAGAGGAACAGAATGTTGTGGAGAGAGGAACAGAAGTTGTGGAGAGAGGAACAGAATGTTGTGGAGAGAGGAACAGAATTTTGGGAGAGGAACAGAATGTGGAGAGGAGAACAGAAGTTGTGGAGGAGAACAGAATTTGTGGAGAGAGGAACAGAATGTTGTGGAGAGAGGAACAAATGTTGTGGAGAGAGGAACAGAATGTTGTGGGAGAGAACAGAATGTTGTGGAGAGAGGAACAGAATGTGTGGGGAGAGGAACAGAATGTTGTGGAGGAGGAACAGAATGTCAGGAGAGAGGAACAGAATGTTGTGGAGAGAGGAACAGAATGTTGTAGGAGAAGGAACAGAATGTTGTGGAGAGAGAACAGAATGTTGTGGGAGAGAGAACAGAATGTTGTGGGAGAAGGAACAGAATGTTGTGGAGAGATGAACAGAATGTTGTGGAGAGAGAACAGAACGTTGTGGAGAGAGGAACAGAATGTTGTGGGAGAGAGGAACAGAATGTTGTGGAGAGAGGAACAGAATGTTGTGGAGGATGAACAGAATGTGGGGGAGAGGAACAGAATGTTGTGAGAGAGAACAGAATGTTGTGGAGAGAGGAACAGAATGTCAGGGAGAGGAACAGAATGTTGTGGGAGAGAGACAGAATGTTGAGAGAGAACAGAATGTTGTGGAGGAGGAACAGAATGTTGTGGAGGAGAAACAGAATGTTGTGGAGAGAACAGAATGTTGGGAGGATGAACAGAATGTTGTGGAGAGGAACAGAATGTTGTGGAGAGAGGAACAGAATGTGGAGAGATGAACAGAATGTTGTGGGAGAAGGAACAGAATGTTGTGGGAGAGAGAACAGAATGTTTGGAGAGATGAACAGAATGTTGTGGAGAGAGGAACAGAATTTGTAGGAGAGAGAACAGAATGTTGTGGAGAGAGGAACAGAATGTTGTGGAGGAGAGAGAAGTCGGGAGAGGAACAGAATGTTGTGGAGAGATGAACAGAATGTTGTGGGAGAGAGGAACAGAATGTTGTGGGAGAGATGAACAGAATGTTGTGGGAGAGATGAACAGAATGTTGTGGGAGGGAGGAACAGAATGTTGTGGGAGAGATGAACAGAATGTTGTGGGAGAATGAACAGAATGTTGTGGGAGAGAGGAACAGAATGTTGTGGGAGAGAGGAACAGAATGTTGTGGGAGATGAACAGAATGTTGTGGAGAGAACAGAATGTAGGAGGAGGAACAGAATGTTGTGGGAGAGGAACAGAATTGTGGAGAGAACAGAATGTTGTGGAGAGAGGAACAGAATGTTGTGAGAGATGAACAGAATGTTGTGGAGAGAGAACAGAATTGTGGGAGAGAGGAACAGAATGTTGTGGGAGAGAGTGAACAGAATGTTGTGGAGAGAGGAACAGAATGTTGTGGGAGGAGGAACAGAATGTTGTGGAGAGGAACAGAATGTGTGAGAGATGAACAGAATGTTGTGGGAGAGAGGAACAGAATGTTGTGGGAGAGAGGAACAGAATGTTGTGGGAGAGAGGAACAGAATGTTGTGGGAGAGAGGAACAGAATGTTGTGGGAGAGAGGAACAGAATGTTGTGGGAGAGAGGAACAGAATGTTGTGGGAGAGAGGAACAGAATGTTGTGGGAGATAGGAACAGAATGTTGTGGGAGAGAGGAACAGAATGTTGTGGGAGAGAGGAACAGAATGTTGTGGGAGAGAGGAACAGAATGTTGTGGGAGAGAGGAACAGAATGTTGTGGGAGAGAGGAAGAGAATGTTGTGGGAGAGAGGAAGAGAATGTTGTGGGAGAGAGGAAGAGAATGTTGTGGGAGAGAGGAAGAGAGAGCACGTTGATGGAGGGTGAAGAAGACATCATCAACTTGAGACTTAGTAGAAAGTATGAGGTGTTGAAGTAAGAATCTGGCATGATGAGGACAGGGAGTGCCCAAGGTGATGAATTTGAGAAAATGGAAGTAGGAAGGGGCAAGGTGGCTCTGACGACGTCTGCAAGGGGCAAGGTGGCTCTGACGACGTCTGCAAGGGGCAAGGTGGCTCTGACGACGTCTGCAAGGGCAGGTGCTCTGACGACGTCTGCAAGGGCAAGGTGGCTCTGACGACGTCTGCAAGGGCAAGGTGCCCTGACGACGTCTGCAGGGCAAGGGCTCTGACGACGTCGCAAGGGCAAGGGCCCTGAACGTCGCAAGGGCAAGGTGGCTCTGACGACGTCTGCAAGGGGCAAGGTGGCTCTGACGACGTCTGCAAGGGGCAAGGTGGCTCTGACGACGTCTGCAAGGGGCAAGGTGGCTCTGACGACGTCTGCAAGCAATAACAGCAGCATCATATGAGCGATAGAGGGATTTAAAAGAAGGAAGAATATCCAAGAAGTTGGAAAGAATTAGATGCTTAGCTGCGGGATCCATAAAGGATAAAAGAGTACAGTTCCGAGATTCAAGCAATACATAAATATCCTGCATATAGCACAAGGAAACTTATAACGACGTTTCGCTCAGACTTGGACCGTTAACCAATCACAGAAGCGCGAATGAAAGTGAACCAGTAAATAAACAAGAAGGGAGCCCAGCCCGGCCCGGCTTCCCCCCCCCTCTCACGTATATATACTGGCTCCCTTCCCTTCGCGCTTCTGTGATTGGTTAATGGTCCAGGTCGGGCCGAAACGTCATCATACGTTTCCTTCTCGTATATGTGTTATTTGTACATATATCTACATATATCATTGAAGACCAACGCGGTGGCGGACTCATCATATATGAAGAATGGGACAACAGCCAAATCATGATTGAAATGTCTTCAAGTTTTCTACAAACTTTACTGCGCATATTATATTATTCACTGAAATAAATGATTGGTTTCAACCTGAATGATGTCGTCTGCAACTTTAGCTCTGGTGTTTGTAGAAAAAAAAACGGGTTCAGTCTTGTGCATTGCTTTTTCTGTAAGATCGCTTAGTGTTCCTTTAACTTTCAGAGATTGAAGCAATATCTTTTGTCAATATCTGTAGTTTTGTAACAATTTATATCTTCAGGATAAACACCACAACTAGACAGTGAATCAGGATCTTCTATCTTGATGAATGGGCAGTGATTTTGAAGCAATTCAACGAAGTTCTGTGCGTCATTTTCACTGTTGATATCACATTTTTCAGTTCAGTATATTGTAAGTTGCAGGTGGGTCAAACTGTGCACAGTTCTGCATGTTGCTACACTTGCTGACCTACTGGCTAATCGAAGAGCCATTAAGACACTTTCTGTGAAGCCTCTTAGTGATGCCTCCGACACTCTTCATATTATATTTCAAAGTCTCTAGCACTGTCATGATGCATGTCACAAAGAGATGTGTGGCATGTCATCATATCAGACCACACACCACACTGTGAAGTAGCCTTCTCAGCTATATATGTGAAACTCAGTGTCTCATTTTAAGGTGAAGAAAATTCACATCTTGAAGGTAGAGCGCTGGATTTAGTATCACCAATATGTCCAATTGAAAAAAAAAATGTGAAATATAATTCGTATGCAATCTAGATGAAGATTCCTATTTCCTATGCAATCTACCTCAGTGAAATGTAGATCTACAGTCACATCAAAATACTAAACTCATAATTGAGCTGTTTTTTTTCATTTTGCTTTAAAGATGTTATTGATGTTTGAACTTTAATGTTTTGAACGTTGGAGGAAAATCGGTAAAACTCGAATGAATATGTTGAACATGTTGTTTATTAGAGACATGAACAGAAGTGACATGACAGAATAATTTTCTTCAAACACATCATGTTAACTGACGTGCTCGGATACCTTGTACATAGGCGACTTAAGAGTATATAAGCTACAGATAAAGAATCAAATACCATAAACCATGGTTCTGAAACTTCACTGTCGCTCATGTTATAACCAATATATCAGAAATATGACATTAAAAGATGAAATCCTTACAATCTCACAATAACATTTGAAATTTCGACTTTTTTATTGTCTTGGTATTTACACATTGTATCCTTTGTCTTCACATACAGTGGCTGGTCACATACAGTGGCTGGTCACATACAGTGGCTGGTCACATACAGTGGCTGGTCACATACAGTGGCTGGTCACATACAGTGGCTGGTCACATACAGTGGCTGGTCACATGTCACACACTCATTTGGACGTTTTTTTTCTTCAGCAGCCAGTTTTTATGTAGTTATACTGTACTGATCTCTGTTGCTGACAAACAAAACCTTTCACATTCCTCGGAAAGTTTGTACTTGAATTTTTCCAATGTCCACAATCTCATTTAAAGATGGAATAGTTACAATTTAAACATTTCCTGATTTATTCTAAATATTTCTGAGGTTATTCATTTTATTCTACCCATTGAGTGAAATATTACTTTTCCAATTAAAGTGTTTATGTTAAAATTTGCATTGTTAAAACTGTATTAAAGGGAAACTTTGTCTAAATCAGGTTTCCAAGATTTCCACAGATCACTTAAACAATTAGACATTATAACTTGAACAAAAAATCAAATTGTACATTGAATTAACAGTGTTTTTATAGATGAAGCTCTGGCATGTCACACTTAAAAGTCGCCTCTGGTAGTCAAAGGAGTTACCAGGTACTGCAATGGTAGAAAACATCAGACTGTTGCTAAAGAATGTATCAATTGTAAGACCTCAGGAGTCATAGCAGCTCATGCTGACTGCAGTGGAGGGCTGCCCACATCACAACCAGCCGCAGGGCTAGCACCTCACCCTGCACCCCCATGATGACGCCTTAGGCCTACCAGGTATGAATACTGCCTCATGCCTGCCCCCAGACAATGGGGTTGAGCAAGTCACCTGGTGAGCACATCAACATAGCTCCATCACGTCTGCTGTCAATACCCGCCTAGGTGAGTCAGGCTGTCAGTCAGCCACCGAGTTCAGCTGACGGGCTAAAAAAGAAGAAAACAGCACAGAACACAGAAGAACAGTACAGTACACAGAAAAAGTACAGTAAAGAACACAGAAGAACAGCAGGAACACAGAAGAAAACAGTACAGTAACACAGAAGAACAGTACGAAAACAGAAACAGGACAGTAACAAAGAGAACAGTACAGTACAGAGAAAATAATGTAACACAGAAGAACAGTACAGTAACAGAATAGCACGTACAGAACAAAGAAGAACAGTACAGTAAACACACACACATACCCACCTTTGAAGCTCTGATGGTGCTTGCCATACAAAACACACACACCCCACACACACATAGACATGTATCACACACAAAAACAGGTAACACACACACAATATATAGACAGGTAACACATTCACATATATAGAAATAACCACACACAATAGAAATTAACACAGACACACATCCAGGTAGGTAACACACAACACACACACACACACTCACACACAATAAACAGGTAACCCAACAACATTAGACAATTTAAAACACACACACACACACACATAAAAAACACAAACACACACAATAGACAGGTAACACGGCCCTAAAAGACAGGTAACACACA
>WNWK01057833.1:0-10624 GCA_009830355.1 Cherax destructor
AAACATTTATGATTCATGAGCGAGGTAGATGCACAGCTTTATTAAAAATCGTGTCAGCTTATTACGACGATATATTTTACTTAAAATAAGTAATTAAAAATACATTTTGTATAATTTTAGTTTATCACTTAGTTCTTTTTAAATACTTGAACTATTACTTAATTTAAATGTTCACTTTGGTATTAAATTATTGTAATAAGTCTATTATTATCGCCAGTAAAACTTACCAGCTTCCATGGAAACATCGTTTGATCAACCAGGTTATTTATGCTTGCAAGTAATAATTTTGGGCCTGTCTGTGATCCAGGAGAAATAGCTTAACACTCTTATTTTTAAAACTGAAAATTTTGGCAGGAAAGGTTTAAAATTTAAACATTTTCTAAGAAGTAAAATTTTCTGTAATATTAACTGTTACAATAGAGCGCTTTATGGCTCTTTACTAAAGCCTTTGACTTATGGAACAGTTTATAAATGATCTCACCTTATCCAAGCTTAGGACACTGACCTTGCAAAACCTTTGTAAAGTTGCTAGACTCCTTGGTATTTCTTATAACAGTATTATTATTATTATCATTATTATTATTATTGTTATTATTATTATTATTATTATTATCATTATTATTATTATTGTTATTATTATTATTATCATTATTATTATTATTGTTATTATTATTATTATTGTTACTATTATTATTAGTATTATTATTATTATTATTATCAAAACTAAGCACTAAACCCACAAGGGCCATACAACTCTTATAACAGTAGGCTTAAAGTTTTACATGTTAGAGAATTAATTATAAAGGAATTGCCCCTAGAAGTGGCTAGGGAATAGAGGGTACTGTCCCCAGAGGTTCGTTATAAAAATGTCAAACACTGATAGTTTGGACAATCTTGATGACCTAGAAGGTATAGCAGCTCCACCTTCTACCTTCACTCGTACTGAGGTTATGCTGAGATATCTAGTTCTCAGGTCTTGCCTACTAGGATGGTACCTGGTTTGGCTCAGTCTCCATACCGGCCCGTATGGGGGCCAGTCATCCGCTCGTTAAGACACCTGACCAGCGTTCGGGGTGGTCCACGTTTAGTTGTAGAGAGATGTTAGGTTATGGGGACCAGGACTGTTCTTTGGTCTCTCATTTAAAGACAGATATCGTGTTACAAAACTCGTCTTCTTAATTCTCCCAATGATGGTAGAAATTTAAGGTAAGTCATTCTCGTTTAACATTATTATTATTATAATCAAATAGAAGCGCTAAACCACAGGGGTTATACAGCGACCTCTCGTTTAACAGTTTGATCCGTTTCCGGTTTCGTAACAAGAAATTGTAATAATTCGGGAATGCAAAACAAATAACTAAAATTTATAATCTTTACTATTAAAGTGGTTTAGCATAGTATATACGTATATAAAGATACGATATTTGACATATAAGGAGTTTAACTCTTACACTCCTCTTGGTACGTACATTATATAAGTAACTTCATTAACTATAAAGATCAATTTCAACCAGCATATTAATATTGATAAATCAACCTTATAAGTTCGGACTTTGTACTATCTTCACCAATTATCTCAACCACAAGGTAACCTACAATGGTTACCAAGACTTATTCAGTAAGCTGAACCATTAATTCAGCAGAGTATGGAGAACTCGAAAGTGACAGACTTAATAAAGGAAATCAACCACCGGAGAGAGAACTTGATATGTCTCTCATGAGAGGTCAGCGAGTAACTGTGTGAGGTCAACCCTCACAGCCCAAACATTGAGTGTGATGACGTTGACTCAGTGGTAGGGCAGACACCAGTAGGTAAACCAGTGAGCCGATAGTTAGCCAAACATTTTCCCTTGTGGAGAGCCAACCACAACTCTCAAACAAAATATAAATATTGCATCCTACCTAAGACACAGCTAAATCAAATAATAGTATAAAGTAAGATATTTTAATTTTAGCTAATAACGGAAATATCTCCAATATACAATTATGATAATAAAATATACACAATATTAAAAATACAAAATGTTTAAATAAATAGATTAGTTTAGGGTTCGCAACATATGGCGCCCAACATAACAGATCCTATTATTTCACGAATCTAGCCTCCCGGTTAAGAACAAACTGCCTACAAGAATTTATCCTCCTTCAAGGGCAGACAATGTCCCTCTCAATACACATCACTTACAGTCTACAGGAGAACTTAATTCACTGGACTCTGGACATTTCCTTGCCTCTCTCTCTTTCTTCAGGGTCCAATCCTATTCCTGTAAAGACACCGGATCTTCCTCTTAAGACTGACCCTCCACTGATACGGATGACTGGGTCTTCTGTGTCAGTGGAGGGTCAGTTTGATTTTACCTCTGGCTTTTTCTCAAAGGAAACATGTGCCAGGATGGAAAGGCTATTGAAAATGGGGTTTATGTGCATTTTCAGTATGTTAAGTGTGAGTGGGAATAAAATATAGCAAAATAGGAATCGGCCTCAACAGCAGCTACAGCCTACATCTCAGGCCAGAGATTTTGGTATACCAAAAATGTATCTTCCGTTGAACGATTTTTGGAACACGAGCCAGAAACCTTTGAAGTGATCGAAAACCACACACGAACCTTTAACTAACCTACAGAGCAGTATGCTTCCTTATTGCATATTGATTGCGCTTCTACACTCCCATATTAGTCGTACATCGAATATAACCAGTTTAAGAAAGACTAACTGGAGGAGTCTGGAACGTATTGTACATCGAAAAAAAAAACATGGCAGAGAATTAGAGAGTGTAAAGCAAGAAATAGACTGCGATTGTTTAAGTTTTTTATCTCATTAACGAAGGCAGTTTTATTGCTGAATTTGCTAAGGAGAAGCACACTGCCATCTTAGGAGAGCACAAGCTGAGTCCTAAGATGGATTGTTTCACTTAATCTCGAAGGAAGAGTTTTAAAATTGTCTTCCTCAATCAGTCCTTGAATATAAGATAGACAAATCCTGCTCTGTCTTAAAAATGGTTAGAATGGCTGACAACTATGAGATAGCACACAAGACATTACTGCCCAAGATGCAGACAGATATAGGTTCCTATAAGGATAAGGCAAGTCTAGCGTAGTCTAATCCCGTCTTGAAAACGAAAAATGGAAAAAAAAATTACCGTTGGACTCTCAGAAGAAGGGTCACACAAGAGACAGTTTCTTTAAGTTGCAAAGCTTAATAGACAATACACACTGTCTATGGCTACTCATCCTTTTGACTTCATACAAGATCAAAAGGATCAACAAGGACCTCAGCAGAAACCTACTCACTCTCAGTACTTTTCTGAGAAGCATATAGATGCATTTAAAGATCTTAGCAAAGTCACAGTTTAATAGTCCTCCTCAGAATGTTTTTGAGTCAAGCTGATGATTACCAGAGAATAACAAAAATATTTGGTAATAAAAGATTGGATATCAGATTGGAGGGTGTGATAATGGTGTAAGCGAATGTCTTCATATATTAGGGAGTGGACTTGTCAGCAAATAGGTCTATGAAAGACAAGGTGGAAAAAGGTGATTGGTGCACTGAGACATCTGTGTGGCACAATAGTTATCCATGTAAGTAAAAATTAGAATGTAAGAGAGTATAATGGTGCCAGCACGGGTTGATAATGTTGCAGCAAGGAGGAGGTTGAAGGCAATAGAGATGTCGTGTGGTGTGAATATTATGCAGAGAATTCGTAGCTTGGTCGATATTCACTAACGTCTCGTCCGTGAGGGTAAGATCATAGTTAAGAAATCAGCTACAGGTCGCTGGTATGAAATAACAAATGGACATGAACTTGCTAAATTCCTTAGCCACACAGGCATGTCTGAGACTGAATTATTCACAGTACTTACCCACTAAAGGCCACGTACAGTGGTATGTATCCTGTACTTACTGTGGAGTGATAATAGCTTAGCGTAATTAAAAATCCTACCTTAGTTTTGTATATATACATTTATTTCCACATTCTACAACTCTAGTTCTCTTTACATTTATATAAATCATGTCATTGTCATGCTTTTATATTTTCGTATTTTAAAATTCATAATTTACGTTCCTTCATATTTAAAGCAATATCCTTTAAACAAATATTATTTTTTTCTGCTCAATCAATAATTTGTTGATAATTTTCTCTCTCTGCTCAATGTTTTTTTTTTTTTTTTGCCACAATTTCAATTGCGTTATTAAGTTATTTAAATTGATTGTTATTCAGATGTACATATTCAATTGCGTCTTTTTATTTTTTAATAAAAATTATTTATTTATTCATTTAAAAAATCTAAATTTGACAGTATTTTTAATAGCAATCAGTGCTAATTACTTTGCATAATTGTCTCTTACTAATTTTTGTTCTGTATAAAATTTTATCATATATTGTTCTCAGTGCATTTCTCTCATTTTTTGTCACTGTATTTTCAGAAAATTTTACTGTGCTGCCTAAGATTTGTTGCTCTAATCAAATTAATATTAATAACAGTCAATCCTCATAATTAACATTATTATTAACATACTTCAAGTAACAATTGACCTCATAACTTCTCAAATTACTTATTATTATTGGTTTATTATAAGTAAAAATTTACCTCATAATTACAGTTTACATCTCTCTATTGTATTACAAATTGCTTTATCATAATTTAGTTCTTCTCTACACTGTCTCTATTTTCTTGATTAGTTTTGCTAAGAACAGATATACCAGTCAATTACCTTACACAGTGGACCCTCGGTTTTCGTTGAAAATTCTTTCCAGAATGGTGTTTGAGTGCCGTTACCGAACGAATTTGTTCCCATAAGGACAAATGTAAATTAGATTAGTCATTTCAGACCCCCAAAAATACACTTACAAAAGCACTTACAAAAATACACTTACAAAAGCACTTACGAAAATACACTTACATAATTGTTCGAGTTGGGAGGTGAACGAAAACCGAGGGTCCACTGTACTATTTCTCACTCAGTTTCTCATATTTCTGGGTCACATTTGCTTAAAACTCTGCTTCGTCCTTCTTCATTCCACTTATCTTACACACACAAAAACAGTTCTCAGCAACACCATGAATTTGTTAATAAATAATTCCAATATTAGATCCCTAAGTAAATACTATGATGACCTCATAATACTCCTAGATTCTCTAAATAATCTTTATTCTTCCTACAGAAACTTGGCTTAAGCATAACGCAATAGATATCGTTGCCTTACCTAGGTACACAGCCGTTCATGACTACAGACCTGATGAAATGGGGAAGGTACTAAAATCTACTACTCTAATGAATTAATATGTAATTTAACATAAACATTACGAGACGATAACATTAAATTATCCCCATGGATGGAAATAAATGGTATAAAATACCGAAACAATGGAAAAATAAACACAAAAGCAGTATAATGTGATCCTGTATTGACAACGTTTCGCCCACGCAGTGGGCTTTATCGAGTCACAGACAGATCTACCTGGAAAAAGAGTAACATGAGTATTTATAAGATTTAGTCAGGTAGAGAATGCTGGGTCAGGTGGAGAATGCTGGGTCAGGTGGAGAAAGCTGCATGTGACAGTCTTCAAAGTAGTGTGATAGTTTAAAACCTTGTGTGACTTAAAGGACCTGCAGTGTTCCATTCTTGAGTTCTATGTGGGATAGCGTTGAAGAAGTTTCTTGGCAATAGGTTCAGCTATGTTGTAGAAACCATAGTCCTCCCCACCAACTCCATTGCCAAACACGTTTCCAACATTTTTTCCAATACCTCATTCCGAGTATCTACCTCCACATCCACCACCATCAAGGACATTACCAGTAACAGACAGGACAAGCTTCAATCCACTGCAGGGGTATACACAATCCCTTGTAATGGCTGCAGCAAATTATACGTCGGTGAAACATCCAGAGACCTCCAAACACGTATTTCAGAACACCAGTACGCAGGCAGATCTGACGACCCAAGAAATGCCTGTGTTCAACACCGAAATTCCCACAACCATTTAATCAACTACAGAAACGCAAGAGAAGACAACACGCAATACCGAAGAATCCTGGAATCATCACTTATCTGTATATCCAACAACTTCAAACAGAACAACGGCTTCTATAACATAGCTGAACCTATTGCCAAGAAACTTCTTCAACGCTATCCCACATAGAACTCAATAATGGAACACTGCAGGTCACACAAGGTTTTAAACTATCACACTACTTTGAAGACTGTCACATGCAGAATTCTCCACCTGACCCAGCATTCTCCACCTGACTAAATCTTATAAATATTCATTTTACTCTTTTTCCAGGTAGATCTGTCTGTGACTCGATAAAGCCCACTGCGTGGGCGAAACGTTGTCAATAAAGGATCACATTATACTGCTTTTGTGTTTATTTTTCCAAATTATCCCCACTTTCATTACTGCGGGTCTGGGGTTTTCTCCTATTATTACATAAGAACATAAGAAAGGAGGAACACTGCAGCAGGCCTGTTGGCCCATACTAGGCAGGTCCTTCACAATCCGTCCCACTAACAGAATATTTGCTCAACCCAATTTTCAATGCTACCCAAGAAATAAGCTTTGACAATTCTACCCACTCATGCGCGAGTCCCACTCAAATCCAACCCTCTCACTCATGAATTTATCCAACCTAAATTTGAAACTACCCAAGGTCCTAGCTTCAATAACCCTACTAGGCAGACTGTTCCACTCATCAACTACCCTATTTCCAAACCAATACTTTCCTATATCCTTTCTAAATCTAAACTTATCTAACTTGAATCCATTATTGCGGGTTCTCTCTTGGAGAGATATCATCAAGACCTTATTTATATCCCCTTTGTTAATACCCATTTTCCACTTGTATACCTCGATCATGTCTCCCCTCATTCTACGTCTTACAAGTGAATGTAATTTAAGGCTCTTCAATCTTTCTTCGTAAGGAAGATTTCTAATGCTATGTATTAATTTAGTCATTCTACGCTGAATGTTTTCTAACGAATTTATGTCCATTCTGTAATATGGAGACCAAAACTGAGCTGCGTAATCTAGGTGAGGCCTTACTAATGATGTATAAAGCTGTAATATAACCTGTGGACTTCTGTTGCTAACACTTCTTGATATAAATCCCAGTAATCTATTTGCCTTATTACGTACGCTTAGGCATTGCTGTCTTGGTTTAAGGTTGCTGCTTACCATCACCCCCAAGTCCTTCTCGCAATCTGTATGGCTAAGTTCTACGTTATTTAACTTATAAATGCTTGGGTTATGGACACTCCCGAGCTTCAGAACCTTGCATTTATCTACATTGAATTGCATCTGCCACTTTTCTGACCACGAATTAAGTTTGTCTAAATCTTCCTGAAGTTCTATGACATCTATGTTTGAATCAATTATCCTACCTATCTTCGTGTCGTCGGCAATTTGCTCATATCACTAGTAATTCCCTCGTCAAGGTCATTGATATATTATAAATAACAATGGGCCTAAGACTGATCCCTGTGGAACACCACTTGTTACAAGTCCCCATTCGGTTTAACCCCATTTATGCACACTCTCTGCTTCCTATTGGTGTGCCATGACTCGATCCATGACAGCACTTTTCCCCCAATGCCATGAGCTGCCACTTTCTTTAACAGTCTCTGGTGCGGTACTCTATCAAAAGCCTTACTAAAGTCTAAATAAACAATATCGAATTCTTTATCATGATCAACAGCCTCAAAAGCTTTAGTGAAGAAGGTTAATACATTAGATAGGCAGGAACGGCCCCTCGTGAATCCATGCTGAGTATCATTAATCAAATTATGGTTATCTAGATGGCTTCTAATAATATCAGCTATAATTGACTCTAGTAATTTGCCTACAATTGAGGTCAGGCTTATTGGGCGGTAATTTGACGGTAGTGACTTGTGCCCTGCTTTAAAAATAGGAATTACATTAGCCATCTTCCACATATCAGACACTACACCTGTTTGAAGAGATAAATTAAAAATGTTAGATATTGGTTCACAGAGTTCCATTTTGCATTCCTTAAGAACCCTTGCAAAAAGCTCATCAGGACCCGGCGATTTATTTTGTTTCAGTCGGTCTAGTTGTTTCCTAACCATTTTGCTAGTGACTGTGATATTACATAATTTATCTTCTTCTGGGCCTCTGTAAAAATTAATTACTGGGATATTATTAATGTCTTCCTGTGTGAAAACCGAGAGAAAATAATTATTAAAAATAGAGCACATATCATTCTCCTTGTCAGTAAGATGCCCAAAGTTATTTTTAAGGGGACCTATCTTATCCCTAACTTTTGTTCTATAAACCTGGAAAAAACGTTTTGGGTTAGTTTTTGAATCCCTAGCAACTTTAATTTCATAGTCCCGTTTAGCTTTTCTTATCCTCTTTTTAACGTCCCTCTTAATGTCAGTATACTGATTTATAAGATGACCCTCACCTCTTTTTATGCGCCTATAAATTCCTTTCTTCTGCCCTAAAAGATACTTAAGCCTATTATTCATCCATTTTGGGTCATTTCTACTAGATCTAATTTCTTTATACGGGATAAATGTTCTTTGGGCAGTCTGTATAGTGTTAAGAAAACTGTCATATTGATACCTCTCTTCGTCACCCCAGTCCACAGTTGATAAGTGTTCTCTAAGTCCATTATAATCTGCTAAGCGAAAATCTGGGACCGTTACTGAATTATCCCTACTATCATACATCCATTCAATGCTAAAGGTGACTTGTGGTCGCTTGAGCCGAGTTCCTCTGTAATTTCTAAATTATTAACAAGGGTTTCCTTGCTTGCCAGAACCAAGTCAAGTAGGTTATTTCCCCTTGTAGGTTCTGTTACAAACTGCTTCAAAAACAATCCTGAACTACTTCTAAAAAGTCGTTAGATTCTAAATTCCCTGTCAAGAAATTCCAATCAATCTGACTAAAGTTAAAGTCCCCTAGAATTACTACGTTATCGTGCCTTGTGGCCTTAACAATTTCCTGCCAAAGTAGTCTTCCTTGTTCCCTATTTAAGTTTGGAGGACGGTAAATCACGCCTAAAATCAATTTTTCACACCCCTCTGAAAATTCTATCCAGACAGACTCTGTATGTGTTAATTCAGACTTTATACCCGTTTTTATACAACAATTTAAATGATCACGGATATAGAGTGCCACCCCACCCCCCTTCCCGATACTTCTGTCTACTTGGAATAATTTAAAACCCTGAATGTGACATTCGGCAGGCATGTCCCGATTTTCATATTAAACCATGTCTCAGTTATTGCAAAAACATCAATATTACCCGTACTTGCAACTAATCTCAACTCGTCCATCTTATTCCTAGCACTACGACTATTGGTGTAATAAATATTTAAAGACCCTCCTTTCTCTTTACCCTTCCTGCTCATTTCTGTTTTTCCACTATACCTCTTACTGTCCTTGTCATCTAGTGTCACTAGCTTTCCACTGTCCACCTTTTTCTGCCTATTACTAGTTCTCCTAGAACTTATAATATTACTACACTGGACTTCACTGTTTCCCCAAAACCCATACCACTAACTATTTCTAGTTTAAAGCCCTAACAGCTCCCTCCACTGCAGTTGCCAGTGCCCCCACCCCAGACCTGGATAAGTGAACCCCATCCCTGGCATACATGTCATTTCTGCCATAGAAGAGGTCCCAGTTGTCAATGAATGTTACTGAATTTTCCTTACAGTATTTGTCCAGCCAGCAATTGACACCAATTGCCCTGGACAGCCATTCATTCCCAAATCCTCTCCTTGGCAAAATACCACATATGACAGGGTTCCCACCCTTCTTCCTAATTATGTCTATTGCTGACCTAAACCTGCTAGTCAGGTCCTCACTCCTACGTCTGCCAACATCGTTGCCTCCAGCACTGAGACAGATAATAGGATTGCTCCCATTACCTCTCATGATGTCGTCCAGACGGCTAACAATATCCTCCATCCCAGCCCCAGGAAAGCAAACCCTCTGTCTCCTACTCCTATCATTCAAACAGAAAGCCCTATCCATGTATCTAACCTGGCTGTCCCCAACAATAACAATGTTTTTACCTTCCTTTGTGTCGTTCGTCGTGACGTTCCCAGTAGTCGACTCACATTCATCGGGTAGCACGGAGAAGGCATTCGATGTTTCCACAGCAGTCTCTTTCTTCTTCATCGTTTCTAACTCTCCATTCGTTTTCTTGATCTTCAACTTCGTTCCTTGAAGTCCGGCCACTGCCCAGGTTCCCTTCTTGACCTGAGGACTCACAACAGGAGGACTACTACGAATCCTCTTGTTTTCCTCCGTCAATCGCCGTATCTCAAGCTTCGCTACCCTCAATTTCTCCTTAAGCTGCTGGTAAAGTTGCTCAATGGACGGCATCTTGGTTCACTTCACAGAGCAAAAGTGGTTCAGTCCACAGAGAACCCTAGACACGTCCTCTCTGAGCTAAGAACAGATCACCTCGAGCTAAGAACAGATCACCTCGTGACTACTCACATTATCAAGGAACTATTACTTCAAGAAATATTAACACAGGTTTACCAGTTGTGTTATTACTCCAGGATATATTAACACAGATTTGCCAGCCGTGTTATTACTCAAGGATATATTAGAACAGCTTTACCAGTCGTGTTATTACCCCAGGA
>WNWK01057834.1:0-10623 GCA_009830355.1 Cherax destructor
AGTTCCTGTGGTGAACTGTCCTCTGAATTATATTGTAAGTTATATTCTGTTTCGTCAGTTGATTGTATTCCCTGTCTCCCTGCTTATATGTACAATCCCCATTTATCTAAACCCAATAAGTGTTCTCCTGTTCCAAAATATATTATTATACAAGGACTTAAATAAACTGTGTTTGAGTGGAATAGTAATATTCACTGTCCCCGTTATATTCTTATTACTCTTTATTCTTATACTTTATTTTATTATATTTTATTTTAGGTAGAGAGAGGGTGAGTAGTGTGGTGGTAATGAGAGGTGATGGTGTAGTCACCAGTGACCTCACATTACCTCCGCTCCTGTCACCTCACCTCTCCTACCTACTCACTCCCTCCCTTTACTCCCATATTCCCCGATTATCCCTTGTTTCCATACCCCCCCTACATGACAGTGTAACCCCTGATTCGATTTAGTTGCCTCCATTGAAGCTTTCCTTTCTTCAATCTCTTCACTGTCTGTTATCCCTTTGCCCAGTGGCCTGTCGCTTTCCCTTCTTAACTTTCCCTGTGCACTGCTGTGGTCTGTTAGGGCTTCTACATATAGCTTAGCTCCCCCTTTTTACTACACTCCCTCGATTGTTCCTGATGTGATCCTCTCTTTCTCTCGGGCTCCACGATGGTCTGATATAGCCTCTGCATTCAGTTTTACTCCGTTCTCTCACAGTCCTCTTCTTTGTGACTGAGGTAGCAGTTTCTGATACCATGTCCACATTGCTTTTTAGTTCTACTGGCTGTTTCAAATTTTTCAGTTCTTCTTCTAATCTCTGTATCTTAGCCTCTGCTGTTGTGACTTGCTTTTCCCACTTCCTGCTTTCTGCAGCTATCCTCTCCTCCCTTATCTTACTTTCTGCAGCTATCCTCTCCTCCATTTTCATGCTAAGCTCCTCTAGCTTCCTTCCCCACTCATGTTCCCTTTTCATGAGCTCTGCTGCCCAATCTTCCTTTGCAGACTCATCCTCCAGTCCCCTAGTTTTCCGTCCTGCTCTCTGGGACCCCATTTTTATTTTTTATTTTTAAGATGCCACAGAGTGGAAAACTATGTATTTCTGTGTGGTTGTTTGTGGTGTGATTGCCTGAGTGTTTGTGTGGGGGTGGAGGGAGGGAGAGAAGAAACTGAAGACAGTGGGGAAATGGAAGAGAGGTGGGGAGGGGGAAATAGGGGGATTATGAGGAGAGAGTGAAGGAGGGAGAAGCAGAGGTGGAGAGAGAATGGGAGAGGGAGAGGGGGAGGAGGTGGGTGAGAGAGGGGAGGAGCTATGTGGAGAGGGGGAGGAGGTGGATGAGAGAGGGGGAGGAGGTGGGTGAGAGAGGGAGGAGGTGGGTGAGAGAGGGGTTCAGGGAAGGGAGTGGGGGAGAGGTGGGTGGAGGGAGCAGGGGAGTGTGTGTGGGCCTGTGTGTGTGTGTTAGTTTTGTGTATGTGTATGTGTGTGTGTGTTTAGTTTTGTGTGTGTGTGTGTGTGTGCACGTTAGTTATGTGTGTGTTAGTTTTTTTTTGTGTGTGTATGTTAGTTTTGTGTGTGTGTATGTATGTGTGTGTGTGTATGTATGTTTGTGTGTGTATGTATGTGTGAATAGTAGTGGTGAAATTGTGTGTTATGGTGTATGGGTGTGTATGTGGAGTTTGCGAGTGACACGTTGTCTGCAGTGCTTCTCTACCTGGCCTGACCTGACACACCTGACCTACCAGTTATGTGTGTGTGTGTGTGTGTGTGTGTGTGTGTGTGTGTGTGTGTGTGTGTGTGTGGATTTATTGTGTGAAAAGTAGTGGTGAAATTGTGTTATGGTGTATGAGTGGTATGTGAGGTCTGCGAGTAACACGTAATCTACAGTGCTCCTCTACCTGGCCTGACCTGACACACCTGATCTACCAGTTAATGTATTCTATGATTCACCTGCTGCTCGCCCTTTTCTACTAGAAATTACCAATTGCTATTTGTTACTGAGTACTTGATATCCTATTCCTTATCTTACTATGAGAGTTGACCGTTCACAAACAGCTTAGCGGTTAGGTAATTGGATCTTACTCCGACACCCGAAAACCACGCATAGGTGAATACTTGCGATGCGATGCAGCTTGGCCAGCGTGTAGTATCCTGTAGATTGTCCAACTCAATGTGATGTTCTGGCGTATATCCACTTTCGTTTCTTGTCGATATATAATATAACCTATTCACTGTATTTCTTTCACTTGTCACATATTTATTTCACTTTATTATCTAGAGTGACACACGTGGCAACGTCGCCTGGAGCACACTAGGCCCACTGACCCCGCCACCAAATATTTATTTCTAGTTCACTTATAAAATTATGGCTCTTCCCACACTTATGTGGCTCAGGGCAACTCGTAAATCACTTCAAGGGTTGTTCACTACCCTGACACACTTGATAACCCCTGTAGTACCCTTGTGTAGCCCTCAAAAACACTTATATTCACGGAGCCCTACAAGATGCGACTGACTGGCACGGCGTCCCTTACATGACAGTGTGTGTGTGTGTGTGTGTGTGTGTGTGTGTGTTATATATATATATATATATATATATATATATATATATATATATATATATATATATATATGCTAGGAATTCGCAAGAGCAGGCGAAATATTCACAAACACTGATCTCTGGCCGACGGAGACTCGAACCTACGAACCTCATGACAAGGTACGCAGTGCTTTACCGACCGTACCACACTGGTCCAAAATACCTTGGCATCCAGCTTTCGCTAGACGTTATTCCAAGGCAGCCAGCTTTCAGGCAGGAAGGCTTACAGCTTTTCATCTCATCCCCTGCATGCATCGACACAACTAGAGATTTTTACAATGCTAGGAATTCGCAAGAGCAGGCGAAATATTCACAAACACTGATCTCTGGCCGACGGAGACTCGAACCTACGAACCTCATGACAAGGTACGCAGTGCTTTACCGACCGTACCACACTGGTCCAAAATACCTTGGCATCCAGCTTTCGCTAGACGTTATTCCAAGGCAGCCAGCTTTCAGGCAGGAAGGCTTACAGCTTTTCATCTCATCCCCTGCATGCATCGACACAACTAGAGATTTTTACAATGCTAGGAATTCGCAAGAGCAGGCGAAATATTCACAAACACTGATCTCTGGCCGACGGAGACTCGAACCTACGAACCTCATGACAAGGTACGCAGTGCTTACCGACCGTACCACACTGGTCCAAATACCTTGGCATCCAGCTTTCGCTAGACATTATTCCAAGGCAGCCAGCTTTCAGGCAGGAAGGCTTACAGCTTTTCATCTCATCCCCTGCATGCATCGACACAACTAGAGATTTTTACAATGCTAGGAATTCGCAAGAGCAGGCAAAATATTCACAAACACTGATCTCTGGCCGACGGAGACTCGAACCTACGAACCTCATGACAAGGTACGCAGTGCTTTACCGACCGTACCACACTGGTCCAAATACCTTGGCATCCAGCTTTCGCTAGACGTTATTCCAAGGCAGCCAGCTTTCAGGCAGGAAGGCTTACAGCTTTTCATCTCATCCCCTGCATGCAACATTGTTCAAATATCCTATACAGTGGTACCTCGACTTACGATATTAATCCGTCAGAGAGGGCATATTTTAAGGCGAAACAATCGTTACACGAATCAATTTTCCCAATAAGAAATAATGGAAATAAATTTAATCCGTCTAAGACTTCCAAAAGTAGTTAAATAAAATATTTTTTAGAACTTTTTGACATTAAATAATACAGAATTCAATGAAGAATACCTAAATACACATGTAAATATTGTACAATAACATGTCACTTACATTTATTGAAGAGTTGTTGATGTGTGGAGGACGGGAGGAGGGGAGAAGGTGGAGTAGTATGCTAGTGTTTGGAAGGGGAATCCCCTTCCATTAACACTGCAGGTACCAAGTTCTTTTCTGGGGTTACTGGCCTTTTTCTTTGAATGCTACACTCCCTGCATGAATGCTACACTCCCTGCATGAATGCTACACTCCCTGCATGAATGCTACACTCCCTGCATGCCTACTACACTCCCTGCATCCTTGCTACACTCCCTGCATCCCTGCTACACTCCCTGCATGCCTGCTACACTCCCTGCATGCCTGCTACACTCCCTGCATGCCTGCTACACTCCCTGCATCCCTGCTACACTCCCTGCATCCCTACTACACTCTCTGCATCTTTGCTACACTCTCTGCATCTTTGCTACACTCCCTGCATGCCTGCTACACTCCCTGCATGCCTGCTACACTCCCTGCATCCCTGCTACACTCTCTGCATCTTTGCTACACTTCCTGCATCCCTGCTACACTCCCTGCATGCCTGCTACACTCCCTGCATGCCTGCTACACTCCCTGCATGCCTGCTACACTCCCTGCATGCCTGCTACACTCCCTGCATGCCTGCTACACTCCCTGCATCCCTGCTACACTCTCTGCATCTTTGCTACACTTCCTGCATGCCTGCTACACTCCCTGCATAAATGGTACACTCCCTGCATGAATGCTTCACTCCCTGCACATTCTTTACCACAGGCTTGGCACTAGGAGCTTTCTTGGGGCCCATGGTGGCTTATTCAGCAGTTGCAAGTACTAAAAACAGTGGAATAATGACAATATACTGGTATGAATGCGTGGGTGTGGGTGGGTGGTCGCTCTCACTTGTAAACAATAGCACACTGACGCTCCCTGGAGTGCGCGCTCAGCTGGGCGCCAAGCGGACACGTCCGGTACGAATGTCGTTACACGAAGCAAACATCGTAAATCACAATCAAATTTTTTACGTTATAAATATCGGTTATTGAAAATAACGTAAGATGATAGCATCGTAAAACGGGGTATGACTGTATCTCTGTGAATAATTGTTCAAAATTGTAATAATCAAATAGTCAGTAAGAATTTAATCTAGTACCATATTATTAAGTTTAGCATAATCCACTGTTCTCAAGTCTAGTTATAGAATCACACTAAATCCTATGATTACAGGCATTGATCCTGATATCAACCTATTATTAAATGACTTGCATGATTCCAACAGCAACTGTAACTATTACACAGCTGATCAAGCAAAGACATTACTCAGAGCCAACAATAACATAACTATCTTCAATTACAATGTTAGATCTTTAAGCAAAAATTATGATGACATCACAGCACTACTCCAATCCCTACAGACCAATATGTCAATCATCACACTCACTGAGACCTGGCTAAAGCCTGATACTACAGGTGTCTATGCCATTCCAGCTTACACAGCCATTCACAACTGTAGGACAGATCAGCGAGGGGGTGGAATAGCTATATATTATTCAGATCAACTTGAATGTTTCAATAACTCTTGCACAAGGGATGAGTATGGAGAATATATTATAGCTAAATTTAAATCAGAAGACCTGCAAAAACCCCTCACAGTAATAAACATCTACAGATTACCACAGTCAAACATCCACCACTTTAGTGAAAAACTAGGTAACCTGATAACTGATGCACACATGAACAAAGACCATTTACTGCTCACAGGATATTTCAACATAAATCTCCTACATGACCAGGACCCACAGGTAACTGAATTCACAAACACTGAGCAACTGCTTGCTACTACCAAGAATATCAAAACCTACAAGAATCTCCAAGACTAGTACCTCATTATTACACCACATCTGGACTAACACTACAGCCCCCCTAAAATCAGGCATAATCACAGACAACACCACAGACCACTACCCTACCTTTCTCATAACCAACCTAGGCAAATTTCCCCAAGGTATTACAAAAGTTACCTTCAGACTACATAATGAGTCAGCCATTAATAACTTTATAACAGCTATGACTAACATTGACTGGCATAATGAATTAGAAGCATATTCAGATACTAATGAATGCATCAAGAATTTTCTTAAAAGAACAAAAAAAACACCTCTATAATAGACATTGCCCTAAAAAAACTAAACAGATCACAGCTAAGAGACTTAACAATCCCTGGCTAACACCCAGTATCCTTAAATCCATTAACAAAAGGCACCAATATGAAATACAATACAGAAGGGGTCTAATAACCAGAGAACAATCCAAACGCTACTCATCAATCCTTACCAGCCTAATAAGATGGTCCAAAAAATTATATGAGAACAGACTCCAGACCATAAAAGGTGATATGAAACAGACCTGGAAAACCCTATCTGCAATTCTAGGAAATAAAAAGACATCCAAGAACAACACCATCAAATTATCAAAAACAGATGAACCCCTACTCTCACCAACTGAGACAGCAAACAGACTTAATGTTTTCTTCTCCACCATAGGAATCTAGCGAGTAAAATCCCATCCTCGAACACCAGGCCAACAGACTACCTCACCAACACCTGTCCTAATACACTATTCCTTGCTCCTACCAACCCAATTGAAGTCTCACTCATAATCAACACCCTTAAAAACAAGGCAGGAGACAAACAGCTTATCACCTTTTATGTACAAAAAAGCTTCACAGGTACTGTCACCAATTATAACAACACTATTCAATAAATCCATTGAAACCTCTACCTTCCCATCAATTCTCAAAAAAGCTAGGGTCACCCCGATCCACAAAGGAGGAGATCAAACCGACTTGAATAATTATAGACCAATTTCTAATTTACCTCTGCTTTCTAAAATCTTTGAAAAATTAATTCATAGACAGATCTATTCCTACCTCATATCACACAATGTACTCAACCCCTGTCAATTTGGATTCAGGACTAACAAGAGCACAAACGATGCTATTACACACATGTTAGAGTTAATATACACCCCACTTGAGAAGAAAGAAGTCCCGCTGGGAATCTTCATAGACCTACGCAAAGCATTTGATACAGTCGACCATGATTTACTGCTCACAAAATTAGCACACTATAGTATTAGGGGGCACCCACTCAAATACCTAAAGTCATACCTTAGCAACAGAAGCCAATACGTGTACAGTGGTACCTCGAGTTACGATATTTTTTCTTTCAAGAATGCTGTTAAAGTGCCATTACCAAACGAATTTATCCCCATAAGGAATAATGTAAAATAGACTAGTCCTTTTACACCCCCAGAAATATACTTACAAAAGAATTTAAAAAAATAAACTTACATAAAAGGGCGATTTTGGGGACCATCGTAACTCGAGGTACCACTGTACACAAATGGAGAGAACTCTTCCACACAACAAATTACAGTCGGAGTCCCTCAAGGAAGTGTCCTGAGGCCACTCCTATTCCTCATTTACATAAACGACCTACCGAATGCATCACAACTACTCAAACCCATATTATTTGCAGATGACATAACATATAACATATGAGGTAGGTTACTGAAAGCAGTGAAGAGTTTTTATGAGGATAGTGAGGCTCATGTTAGAGTGTGTAGGAGGGAGGGGGACTATTCCCCAGTAAAAGTGGCCCTTAGACAAGGATGTGTGATGTCACCGTGGTTGTTCAATATATTTAGAGATGGGGTTGTAAGAGAAGTGAATGCGAGGGTCTTAGCAAGAGGTGTGATGTTAAAAGATAAAGAATCAAATACAAAGTGGGAGTTGTCACAGTTGCTTTTTGCTGATGACACTGTGCTTTTGGGAGATTCTGAAGAGAAGTTGCAGAGGTTGGTAGATGAATTTGGTAGGGTGTGTAAAAGAAGAAAATTGAAAGTGAATATAGGAAAGAGTAAGGTAAATAACAAAAAGGCACAATACCGGGTTGTGTGTGTAAAGAGTAAGGTGATGAGGATAACAAAAAGATTAGGTGACGAAAGATTGGATATCAGATTGGAGGGAGAGAGTATGGAGGAGGTGAATGTATTAAGACATTTGGGAGTGGACATATCAGCAGATGGGTCTATGAAGGATGAGGTGAATCATAGAATTGATGAGGGGAAAAGGGTGAGTGGAGCACTTCGGAGTCTGTGGAGACAAAGAACTTTGTCCATGGAAGTAAAGAGGGGAATGTATGAGAGTATAGTTATACCAACATTCTTATATGGGTGTGAAGCATGGGTGATGAATGTTGCAACGAGGAGAAGGCTGGAGGCAGTGGAGATGTCATGTCTGAGGTCAATGTGTGGTGTGAATATAATGCAGAGAATTCGGAGTTTGGAAATTAGGAGGAGGTGCGGGATTACCAAAACTATTATCCAGAGAGCTGAGGAGGGGTTGTTGAGGTGGTTCGGACATGTACAGAGAATGGAACGAGACAGAATGACTTCGAGAGTGTATAAATCTGTAGTGGAGGGAAGGCGGGGTAGGGGTCGGCCTAGGAAAGGTTGGAGGGAGGGTAAAGGAGGTTTTGTGTGGGAGGGGCTTGGACTTCCAGCAAGCATGTGTGAGCGTATTTGATAGGAGTGAATGGAGACAAATGGTTTTTAATACTTGACGTGCTGTTGGAGTGTGAGCAAAGTAACATTTATGAAGGGATTCAGGGAAACCAGCAGGCCGGACTTGAGTCCTGGAGATGGGAAGTACAGTGTCTGCACTCTGAAGGAGGGGGTGTTAATGTTGCAGTTTTATAACTGTAGTGTAAAGCACCCCTCTGGCAAGACAGTGATGGAGTGAATGATGATGAAAGTTTTTCTTTTTCAGGCCACCCTGCCTTGGTGGGAATCGGCCGATGTGTTAATAAAAAAAAAAAAATAACGTATGTCTTCTCTCACCCAAATCCAGTCATACTGGCCAACACTGTTAATGTCAAATTACACAAAATATCAACATGGATGACGACAAACAAGCTTACTCTCAATACTGACAAGACCTACTTCATTCAGTTTGGAAACAAAGCCACAAATGCTCCACTTAACATAACGCTCAATGGTTCACCCATCACAAGACTCACAGAGGGAAAATTCCTAGGAATCCACCTTGACAGTCTTAAATTCCAAACACACATACAACAAATTTCCAAGAAAATCTCAAAGACAGTAGGCATATTATCAAAGATACGCTATTATGTGCCACAACCAGCTCTCCTTGCACTATATCATTCACTTATCTGCCCTTATCTCACCTATGGAATCTGTGCATGGGGCTCAACAACATTAAATCACCTTAGACCACTCATAACCCAGCAAAAGGCTGCAGTCAGGATGATAACAAATTCCCACTCTAGACAGCATACTCCACCTATATTCAAAACTTTAAAACTACTCACCGTAAAAAACATACCTATTCATGTGCCTACTACATACATAAAACTCTACATGCTAATATCAACCCTCCGCTCAAAATTCTCCTCAACAACTTTAATAGGTCCCACGATCACAACACAAGACACAGATCACTTTTTGACATACACCGAGTCCATACCAATCAATGTAAAAATTCTATGCACATAAAGGGCCCCAGAATCTGGAATTCATTACCAGTAAATATTAAGTTAACCTTGTATGAAAATCAATTTAAGACTTCTCAAAAATCACTTACTCACACTAAACTAAATATTCATACTGTAACTACTTTCAAAAATGCTCAATGTTATTTTCCTTAAGATAATCTCAGTTTTATATTATCATCCTCCTAAACACTTGTTGCAATTTAATATCATCATATTGTCATTTTAATAGTATAGTATCATCATATTGTAATTTGAAATAAAATATATAACTAGAATAAACTCAATAAATTTCCCTAGTATTGTTATTTTACTAGTATAGCATCATCATATTGTAATTTGAAATAAAATATACAACTAGAATAAACTCAATCAATTTCTCTAGTATTATGAACATAGTATATAAGTCATTAGATTAAGCTGCCCCTAATGCCATGGCATGCCAGTGGCTCTCCTTGCATTTCAGTTTTATGATTATAACTACCAATACCTATGTATACCTGCAATGAAATAAAAAAATTATTTTATTTATTTATTTTATTTTATTTTATAAGTCAGTCAGTCCAGTCACTCAGTAAGTCAGTCAGTCAAGTCATTCAGTAAGTCAGTCAGTCAAGTCATTCAGTAAGTCAGTCAGTCAAGTCATTCAGTAAGTCAGTCAGTCAAGTCATTCAGTAAGTCAGTCAGTCAAGTCATTCAGTAAGTCAGTCAGTCAAGTCATTCAGTCAAGTCAGTCAGTCGAGTCATTCAGTCAAGTCAGTCAGTCGAGTCATTCAGTAAGTCAATCAGTCAGTCGAGTCATTTAGATTAACAAACTTTTAAATAGAATTTCTACTGCAATTGAAATTTAAGGGAAAAGTAAGCAAAATTTTATTAATCTTTTTGAGGAGGCTTACTCATAGGTATATTTTATAAAAAAAAAATAGTTTTTCAGAAAATCCTTGAAAATGCCTTGAGTGTGGTTGCAGGAGTCCAGTCATAGCTCCTGGCCCTGCCTCTTCACTGGTCGCTACTAGATCCACTCTCTCCCTGCTCTTCTTAAAGCTATGTATAGATCCTGCATCCAATTATATTATATTGTTGTCATTCAGTCAGTCAAGTCATTCAGTAAGTCAGTCAAGTCATTCAGTAAGTCAGTCAAGTCATTCAGTAAGTCAGTCAAGTCATTCAGTCAGTCAGTCAAGTCATTCAGTCAGTCAGTCAAGTCATTCAGTCAGTCAAGTCATTCAGTCAAGTCAGTCAGTCAAGTCGTCAGTCAAGTCAG
>WNWK01057835.1:0-10623 GCA_009830355.1 Cherax destructor
AAGAAAAAGGGCCTTTATGTTCATCACAACTCTTGACCCAAGGGAACCTTTCCCCCCATAACCTCCCTTTCCCCCAGATGAATCTCCTACGGGTTTAGCCCTTCCCCCATAAATATAATTAACTTCCTAGTTTTCCCGGAAAAAAGTTGAACAAAAGTTGCTGTTTGACATTTAAAGACAGATACAGAAGAAATTATCTACATAAATCTGTAATTCCATCTTTAAACCTACACAGTGTACAAGATACACTAGTAAGGTTTATGTGCTTTATATTGTTAGAATTCTTTTTTTGGTTTTTTTTTTTTTTCTTCTTTAAGCCTTTTTTTTTTTTTTTAAAAGGGGTGTATGTTAAAATTTTTGTGTATCTTGTTGACTTTGTGTCATTTTAGGTCAGTTTTGTCTCAGGATGTGCCCCCCAGTCCACTAAACCCAGGTACCTACTTACTGATGGGTGAACATAGACAACCGGTGTAAAAACACGCCCAATGTTTCTCCCCTCCCCGGTCAAACCCCCGGATCCTCAGTGTGTGAAGACAGAGTCTTTATACCAGGCCATGAGCCACTGTGGTGTATGTATCCTGGAGGATGTCGGGGGCAAACATCCCTGGGTATACCGGACAGTGTTCCGGGGTCAACGCCCTCGGCCCAATCCATGACCAGGCCTGGTGGTGGATCAGGACCTGATCAATCAGGCTGTTACTGCTGGCTGCACATAAACCAATGTATGAACCACAGCCCGGCTGGTCAGGTACTGACTTTGTGTGTCTGTCCACCGCCTTCTTGAAGACAACCCGGGTCTTGAACACCACCAGAGTCTTGAAGACAGCCAGGGTCTTGAAACCACCTAGAGTCTTGAAGACAGCCCGGGGGCTTGAAGACAGCCAGGGGGCTTGGTAATCCCCCTTTGTATGCTGGGAGGCAGTTGAACAGTCTTGGGGCCCCCGACTGGGGGCCCCGACTAGGGCCCCAGACTAGGGCCCCAGACTGGGCCCAGGCTTTTTTTAGTTTATCATGTTAGGCATTGTATCTTGCTGTGCATTTTTTGTCTGGGTATGTTGTACTGTAAATGTCTTAATATGTTGTAAGTACAGTGTCTGGGTATGATTCTGTACAATGTTTAATATGTTTTTTTGTACAATGGGGATTTTTGGTACAATGTCTTAATATTTTTACTGATAATGTCTGGGAGTTGTACGGTAAAATTAAAGGGGTATGTTGTACTGTTTGGTATGTTGTACTGTACAATGTCGGGGATGACTCTACAAGTTGGGGATGTTGTACTGTAAGTGTTTGGGTATGTTGACCTACAATGGGTGTGTTGTACTGTACAGTGGGTATTTGTACTGTACAATGAATATGTACTGTACAATGGGTATGTTGTACTGTACTTTTCTGGGTATGTTGATTGTACAATAGTATGTACTGTATGTCTGGGTATGTTGTACTGTACAAAAAAGTGGGTATGTTGTATTAAAAACAGTGTCTGGGTATATTGTACTGTACAAAACAGTGTCTGTGTATGTTTAATTACAAAACAAGTGTCTGGGGATGTTGTACTTCAAAAGTGTCTGGGGATTTTTTAACAAATGTCTGGGTATTTTACTTACAAAAAATTTTATGTTTACTGTACAAAAGTGTCTGGGATTTTACTGTACAAAACTGGGATGTTGTACTGTACAAAACAGTGGATATGTTGATGTACAAAAATGGGTATGTTGTACTGTAAAAACAGTGTCGGGTATGTTTTGTACAAAAATGGGTATTTGTACTGCAAAAAATGATATGTTGTACTGTACAAAAAGGGGGATGTTGTACTGTACAAAACAGTGGATATTTTACTGTACAAAACAGTGTCTGGGTATGTTGTACTGTACAAAAAATGGGTATGTTGTACTGTACAAAACAGTGGATATGTTGTACTGACAAAAGTGGGTATGTTGTCTTAAAAAAAGGAGTTTATTACAAAAAATGGTATGTTTTCTTAAAAAATTATTTTCTTAAAAAAAGTGTATTTTATTACAAAACAGGGGGATTTTACTTAAAAAAATTATGTTTCTTTCAAAAATGGGGATTTTACTTAAAACAGGGATATTTTACTTTAAAAAATGGGGTGTAAATGACAAAGTGGGATTAAATTACAAAAAGTGGGTATTTTACGACAAAACAGTGGGGATTTGTACTGTCAAAAAAGTGGGGATGTGTACGTACAAAACAGTGGGTATGTTGTACTGTACAAAAAAGTGGTATGTTGTACTGTACAAAAAGTGGTATGACTGTACAAGAGTGGTATGCTAAACTGTACAAAGTGGGGATGTAAAATGTACAAAACGTGGGGATGTTGTACTGTACAAAAAAGTGGGGATTTTACTGTACAAAACAGTGGGAAAGTTGCTGTCAAAAACAGGTATGTTTCTTCAAACTGGGTATTTGTACTGTACAAAAAGTGGGTATTTGTACTGTACAAAACAGTGGGTATGTTGTACTGTCAAAACATGGGGATGTTGTACTGTAAAAAAAGTGGGTATGTTGTTTTCAAAAAAAAATTTCAAAACACTGGGGATGTTGTACTGCCCAAAAATTTGGGGATGCTAAACTGTATAACTTTGTATTCGGTTTTTCTATTTTGGGACTCACCTATTTGGTTTGGGGGCATCCAAGCTCCTGGCCCCCCTCTTCACTGATCTCTACTAGGTTCCTCTCCCTGCTCCATGAGCTTTTCATACCTCGTCTTAAAACTATGTTTTTCCTGCCTCCACTACTTCACTTTCCGGCTATTCCACTTCCTGACTAGCTAAGAAATACAGTGGACCCCGATTCGATGGTCCCCAAAATCGCCCTTTTTTAAAGTTTATTTTTTTTCTTTTGTAAGTTTTTTTGGGGGGGTAAAAAGGGCTATCTATTTTCATTATTCCTTATGGGGATAAATTCGTTTGGTAATGGCACTTGCAGCATTCTCGCGAAAATATGTCTCGAGGGACCACTGTACAGTGGAACCCCCCCTTACGTGTTATCATCTTACGTTATTTTCGGGAACCGTATTTATAACGTAAAAAATTTTTTGTCTTTCGATGTTTGCCGTTTCCACTTGTCCGGGCCTGTCCCCGGGGCCCAGCTGGGGCCCCGGGGTCAAATTTTCTTTGTTTGCAAAAACCCCCCCCCACCCCACGCATTCTACCGTATATTGTCATTTTTTCCCTGCTGTTTTAGTCTTGCAACTGCTAAATAAGCTACCATGGGGCCCCAAAGGGAAAAATCCTAGTGTAAGCCTTTGGGAAGAGGAACAGAAATATATGCGATAGAAGTGAAGAAGGAGATAATAGAAAAAAAATGAAAGTGGAGGCTATCAGTGGTAGCCAGGTGGAATTGGGAAGTCTTTGGGGTTAGGGTGGTGGTGGGATGTGGGTTGGTGGAGGAGCCGGAAGACCCCAACCCACAAGATCTGCAAACTTAAACAGCAACTAAACAAGAGAGAGGGGTCAGGACAATGGTTCAGAGGAGGAGGAGGAGGTGGAACAAAAAGGGAAGAATGTCCCTTTCCCAAGGATTGGGGAGATCTGTGCCAAATGGAGTGATGTGAAAGCATTTATGGATGAATATCACCCAACCATGCTGTTGCAGGAAGTGAGGGAACCCTGTACAATCCCTGTGGTGTCCCACTTCGGGGATGTTTTAAAGAATCCCGGGGAAAGTCCCCCGGGAAAATTTTTTTTAGAAAGAGGCCCGGGACCCCCAAGCTGGTCTAGTGGCATTAAAAGAAAAGGAGAAACCCCGAAAAGAACTTCCCACCTGCAGTTTTAAATGGAAGGTTTCCCCCTTAAACACTAAATACTACCCACCTTCCCCCTCCCCCCTCCTCCACACATCAACAACTCTTCAATAAATGTAAGTGACATGTTATTGTACAATATTTGCATGTATTTATGTATTCTTTTTAATTTTGTATTTAATGTCCAAAAAATTCTAAAAATATTTTATTTAACACTTTTAAGTCTTGACGATTAATTTATTTCCATTATTTCTTTTGGGGAAAAATTTTGTTTTTACTTTTTGCCTTAAAAAACCCCCCGCATTAAAATTTAAACCGAGTACCCTGTACTTCCTTTTCTGTGACTGATCTGATCTTCAACTTAGAGTTGTGACCCCTTTTTGTGTCCCCCCTGTGGACATTGTCTCTGTCCACCTTGTCAATTCCTCGCAGTATTTTATATGCGATCATGTTCCCCCAACCCCCCAGTGCTCGCGATTTCCCCAACCTTTCCCGGAACAGCCTTTGCAAACCTTTGCATTTTTTTTTTCTTTAGGGCCCTTGCCAGGTGTGGGTTCCACACTGGTGCTGCTCTCCCGTATGGGCTGCGTATCGATTCCTTCTGAGGTGTGTGGGTGGCTTTTCTCCCCCTCTACACACAATTGTCCTCAAAGATTTAAGTTATACCATGAATTAAGGGAAAAATCCTGGGCTTTTTACAAACAAAAATTTATGGTAATTATGGATAAGGTAGTTTAGTGGAAAAATTGGGGGCCCCTTAACTAAAGGGCCCTGACCAGTCAGGTGTTTCTTTATGTCTCCATAAACATGTAACAATGATAATAAACACTGCCTATGTAAAACTTTTTATCACCCAGACTCGATATTAAAAAGAAACTTGGGGCAAATCACACTACTGAGAAAGGTTACAGGGGAACTGGGGTACAGTCTAATACATAAAAAATTTTTTCTTTATTTTTAATAACTAAATATTTTATTACACTCTCCTTATTCGGATGTTAACAAATTTTTGTATTGTTTGTTTTTCGTTTGTTAAATTTTTTTCATTCATTTCCCCTAATCTTTCTTTGTCATGTTTTTTTTTAATGTTGAAAATTTTGGGTTTAGTAATGTTTAAAGAAACTAAGATGGGGTAGTGACGTTGTCTTGTTAACATTCACTGGTAAACTTAAACATATATTAACCTTCTGATCTTCCCGATTTCCAAACATCAGTAAGGTTTGTATGTTAAGTTTTCCATGAATGTTAACAACTATGCTGTGTTAACAAGACTTAACGGGCCCAAACTAACCTTTATCTTCAAAAACAATACCATACTGAACCAATAAAAAAGAACAAACGTAGAAAGAATGAACAAAACACTATGAAATACGACGAATAAAAATTTAAAAATAAAACGAATAAATTTGAAAATTAAACAATAAATATAAAAAAGACGAATCAATATAAAAATGAACGAATAAATTTAAAAAAATGAACAAGAAATAAAAAAATGAACGAAGAAATAAAAATAAACGAAATCAAAAAATGAAAAAAAATACGAAAATGAACGAAAAAAACGAAAAATGAACGAAAAAATACGAAAATAAACGAAAAATAAAAAAATGAACGAATCCATATAAAAAAGCCATATGGAAAATATTTTTAAAAATGAACAAACCTATTGAAATTGAAAAATAAACAAAACAATAAGGAACAGTTCTGAGCGAAACTTTGAAATGTTCAAAGTAAACAAACATTGTCAAAAAACGGTAAAGACAACACTTAATATAAACTAAACAATATGAAGAACAACAAAATATTGTAAAAAACGCTAAAAATCACAAAACAATATGAAAACAAAGAAACATTTTGAAAACCCAAAAAATGAACTAAACATTGGGGAAAACGTGAAAATTTGATCGAAACAATATGGAAAATATCCCAAAACTAATAAAATTTTAAAAAAATATCAAAACAACACAGGATAAATGAATAAAGTTGGTTTTTGTGTTGCAATAAAATATCAGCAGGAGCTGGCTGTTGCAGAAATGTCTCCCAACGAATTTGCTAAGATTTCTTACTCTTGCAACATTGCAACCCTGATGTGTTGACTCCCAAAGACCTAGAGCTGTTATTAAACTTTTGTGGTTGTTTTGCATCTTGTAGTTGTTGGATTCTGCAAAATATATATATTTCAAAAAGCGAGAAGGTTGTATCAAGCAAGTCCATGGTTGAGAGGAAATAAAAGAATCATGTTTCATTAAAAACAGTTTTGAAAATAATTGAAAATTTTTTTGGTTTATATAAATTGGGTTCATTTATAATTAATAAAATTTGGGAAGAATTTAATGATAAATTGGACTAATCTTTAAATTTTTGGGAAGAGTTTCAGGTCCTTTTTATGTTCCTCTTCACAGAGTCGTGCGTGTTACTCTGGAGGGGTTGTCTTTGTTAGTGTGATGGCTGTAGGGGGTTTCTGCCCCCTTTTTAAGCCTTCTTGTCATGTTTCCTTTTATAGTTCCTTGATAATGTGAGTAGTCAGAAACGCTTGGAATTTCTCTTTTTTTTCATAGTGGTTGTCTTCATATATATATATATATATATCTTTCTTTTCTTTCAACCGTGGCCCGTTTCCCACCGGGCAGGAGGGCCCCCAAAAGGAAAAAGGGTGTCCCCTTTTTCTTTTAAATTTATACGGGAAAGGGTTACTACCCCCCTTGCCCCCGGCTTTTTTAGTCGCCTCTTACGACACGCAAGGGTTACGGAGGAAGAATTCTATTCCACTTCCCCATATATAAAACACAAAAGAAGCGCTAAACCATATACGTATACATATATAACACTAGCTATGACTCGGCCCTGCAACCACAACTGGGGGAGTACATATATACATTTCATAAACCCTAAAAATTCTTTTATAACATATATAACACATATATAACATTATATACATACATACATAATAAATTACATACATACATAACATTATATACAAAAATAATTTAAAATTAAATACATACATATATAACATTATATACATACAAAATAAAAACATTATAACATACATATATAACATTATATACAAATATTTTAACATTATATAATACATATATAACAATATATACATATATTACATTATATACATTTATAATTTCACACACAAAAGATATACCCAATTTTTAAAAAAATATCTGGCAATGGGTCCATCTTGAAAGACCTTGTACATTAGGGTCCATCTTAGGGGGCCCCCAACCTCCAAGGAGATCAACACAAGCTTAAACATATTTGTATTTTTATTGGGAAATAATATGCTAGAAAATTAGTTAAATTAGGCGAGAATGGTGGGGGAGGCCATTAAGGGGGCTGGTCATGTCACAGGTCTCCCGGGCCCTCACCCCCAATGTTTTTTTTATAATCCCAAACGCTAAACCACAAGGGTTATACAGCGCAGCAGGGCAGGACAGTATGCAGGGAGAATGGATTGTAAACGGGAGATGGATGATTAGTAGGGTATGGAGTGCAGCAGGACAGTGGATAGTTTTTGGGGGTGAGGGGGGAGCAAGAGATCGAGGTAGAAAAGGGCTGAGGGAGGTGCTAGAGGTATAATCTTCAGAGTTTGTGTAGTATGTCAGTTTCTGTCAAAAATTTAATGAGAATTCAGGAATTGGGGGGGTCCATCTGCAAAAAGGGGAAGGTAAAAAAAGGGGCCCATAAAAGCGAAGACGCCATTGGAGGTAAATTCTGCGTGCTCGTTGATAAAGTGGACAGTCAGCAGAATATGTCAAACAAAACACTGGAACCTGACAATGCTCACAGAGAGGGCAGGAGCCTCCCCATGAGATACCCGTGCGTAAGGGGGGGTTGGGGCCGATGGGAAGACGGGAGAGTGTAGTCTCCCACCCTGGGCATTGGTGACAAAAAAGGGCCAGAAACCTATACTCAGTTTAATAGAATGAAGTTTGTTATTTAGGGGGTCAGACCAGCGTTGTTCCCAACATGTCGAAGGTGGGTAGCAATGACCGCAAAATAGTCCAAAAAGGAACACCTCTATATGAAACGGGAAAAGGTCATGTACTGCTGACCCACGGCAGTGTCTCCCCTTTCCCTTTGCCCTTCTCAACATGACCAGGGCCCCAAACAAAAAACAATATTTTTGTGATTGCTAGAAATCAGCATAACCAAAGTTGGATACGAAGAACTGGGGGGTGAGGTGTATTGATTTTCAAATACCCTGAAAGCACTAAGGGAGTCTGAAACGACCACAAATGGTGATACAGGCATAGATGTCGGATAAAGTGCCAAAAGGGAATGGCATACAATTCAGCTGTAAATATGCTAGCCGAGGAGTTAGATGCCCTCGCACGACGCTGTCGGGAAGACTGCTGTAATCTGACACCGTCAGGGGGACTTTGAACCATCGGGGGCCACTGCGATGGCGGGAATAAAGGGAAATGGTCTAAAAAAAAAGGGGCCCCCGTAGGTGGCGAGTTTTTCGCGCAGAGGAATAGAACAAAACCCCGGGAGGTATTTCCCCCGGGGGGTGGGGGAAAGGAGATGTCACATGAACATATAGAATTGGTAGCTAAAGGGGGAAGACAGGAGTGAATGTAGACGAAGGGGCGAAGCAGGGCGACGAACATATAAGAGCGTCTACTAACATCTGAAACAATCCTATACATGTAAGGATTCGGAGGTCATGGGGCGAACAAAATGCAAAATGCAAGGGCCCATCAGGGCATCGGACAAGGATGGAATGTTGGCCTACATAGAGGCTCTAAACCCGGGGGAAAAAACGAAATGCCCCCAAGGCATAAGCGTAATCCCTGGTGATGGATGGGGTTAAGGATGGAAAAAGGGGAGGGGGGCCGCTGAATATATCTGGTCACCATAGGTTTTGATAAAATTAGGGGGGAATGTAGCGAAGGAGGGAAATTTTCGATCAGCCCCCCTGAAAAATGTGCGAGGGTTTTAAGGAGGTTCAGCCAGCTGTGACAAGTTGCCTTAACCCTTTACCAGGGCCCGGTGTGCCTCATATTTGCCGGGGGTAATATGGGGGTTTCCAGGACAATCGGCGTCAAACAGGAGGCCAAGAAACCTGACTGTATCACGTTCTGGAATGTGAGCCGTATAGGTCAATGGATGATGAAAACTGAACGTCTATAAACGTAATTTGATGAGTTTTGCCTCTAGGGAAAAATTTTAAAACCCTGGTGGTGGCCCCAAACAGAAACCCGGTTGATGGCATTTGGGGGGAAACTGCAATGGGGGATAGTCAGCACCTGCATAAGCTATAGCAAAATCATCCCATAGAGCAATGACCAAATTTGGATGGGGGAACAGATGCCAGATTATTTATAGCAAGGGAGTGTTGTGCTCAGAATACAACCCCGGGGGGCACCTTCAGCTTGGACAAATTCCGGGGAAAGCTCATTACTAACCCGGACACGGAAATGTCTGTAATTAAAAAGGGCCTTTAAAGGGAAAAATGGTAGGTTGCCCCGGAGGCCCCAAGGAGTGGGCCTGGGCCAAGATATTATATCTCCAAGTTGTTTAAACCTTCTCCCAAAGGGCGAAAAATATGGCGATAACCGAGTGGTTATTAGCAAAGGCATTACGAATATACGAATACAGTGGTCCCCCGGTTTTAGCCCAAAAATTTGTTCCAGAATGCTGCTCAAATGCCATTCCGAACGAATTTACTTCCTTAAGAAATAATGTCCGTAGGTTAGTCTATTTCAGACCCCCCAAAAAAACACGTGCAACAGCACTTACGAAAAAACACTTACATAAATGTTGAAATTTGGAGATCACGAAAACCGGGGACCACTGTATACGTATCCAAAACACATTTAAGGGGGCCCAAAGGCAGAACGGCCTTTTCAAAACCAAATTGACTAGGGGGGAGGCCTGTGCGTCTCTAAATACCCATCAAAAGTCTTTTAACTAGACGTTTCCCTCACCTTTCAAACTGCACTGGTAAGAGCGATGGGGTGGTAGTGGGGAGGTATCAGTGGTAGTGGGAGGTTCCCCTCCCTAGTACCCGGTTTTTCGAAAAGGGAGAACAATAGCAGACTTCCACAGCTGGGAAGAACTCCTTGCGACCAAAAAGATTATAGAGGTAAGAGGACAGTAAGAGCAGACTGATGTAAATGCTGTAGCATCGAATATGTAAAGCCGTCTGGCCCAGCTGCCCCATGATCGGCAAGCAGTGTGTGTTGCCTCCAGTTCTTGAAGGGTAAAAGGCCTTTTAAGATTCTTCTCTAAGAGAAGAAAAATCTAAGGGCTTTAACTGCTGCCAGACTTAGAAGAAAGGAGAGGGACATAGATGGAGCCCCCGGGAAAAGCGGACCAGATGATTACCAATTTCAGTGGGAACGGCAAAAGGGTTCTATATCGACACCCGGGAACCTGAAGAACAGCAGCAGGTTGGGGAGAATTTACCACCCAATTTTTTGCACTTTCTTCCAGACTGCCCCATCGAGGAAGCAGTGACAGTAAAAAATAATTTTGCCCGCAAGTGCGTTTAGCGTCATGTATGACACAGCGAGTGTTACGGCCCCCCATCTAACATGGGAGTTAGGTAGTTACCCGGCTGGCAGTCAAGGGGGGTTTCGTCATCCCGACCCGATATTTGACTGCCGAGCCGGCCCAGACCCCCCAGTGCTAACGAGGCCTTCCCCCTTTCAACACTGGAGAGTTCACCAAACTCCCTGATACACCTGGGGTGTTTGACAACTTTGGGGAGTTCACCAGCTCCCTGATATACCTTGGGAGTGTTCAACAGACAGACCTGGAGATTGACTCTTCGTGATGGTGACGGCCTTAGACTATCTACTGGCTTTTTTCCCCCCTGACTGTTTTGAGTCTATTCCCGA
>WNWK01057836.1:0-10623 GCA_009830355.1 Cherax destructor
TGGAACCCATGCCATACCCTACCCTTCATGCCAGTAAACCAGCAATCCGGGATAGCAACCTCACATCCACCGAGCCATCTCGGCGGACAAAAGAGGCGGCCGGATATCCGCCCAAAGCATACCGCCTTCGGCCACCACCCCCGAATCCGAAGGTGGCCTCCAGAGATACACCAGCGCCCGAAAGATACCCAAGGCCACCCCGGGTGACCGGAGAGGGATCGGGACATAGCCAGGCGATCCAGATTCCACGGCAAACTACACCACCGCCAAGGACCTCAACGGAATGGGATGGACCACGATACTCTTCCCCCTACCTAGGAACTAGAATGCCTGTGGAAGGAAGCTCCCAGGAGAAAAATGGGAAGGAAATAAGGGAGGGATGAGGAGGAGGAGGAAAGGGAAAAGGGAGGATGGGGAAGATGGGAAAGGGAAGGGGGGATTGGGGGGTAATTAGGTTCGGTCTGAGGAAGAAGACCAAGAGGTCCAATTCCTCAGACAGATAGCCTCTTTACCGCAACAAGGAGCCCCTTAAAGAGGCCATTGCTCTGTTGCTTTTCATATTCTCTTGGCCTCCTGCAGTTCTGTGGCAGGTTATACATCACTGCAATGACTACCTTATGTCCCCCCCATACTGAACTGTACCTACTATGTAGTCCCTTTCGCACATTTCGTCCATTCCTTCCATTTCCTTAAATCCCCATTAGTTTTTAATGAGCAGTGCAACTCCTCCCCCTCTGCTCCTATCTTTCCTCAGGATCTGATATCCCGATGGGAAGATTGCGTCTGTTATCATCCCGTTGAGTTTCGTTTCTGTGACTGCTATGATTCTTTCATGCCACTCCTCACATTTATTTATTCCATTCACATTCGTATACCAAACCTTCAACTTCTTTTCTAAAACTGTGGACTGGGGAGAACGTTGGGGTTGGGGGGAGTGGGAGACCTGGCGGGAAACTATGGGGGGAGTGGGAGACCTGGCGGAAACATGAGTGGGAGACTGAAACATGGGGGTTGCTCTGGGGGGGTGGAGTTTGTGATGAGGGGGGTGGGAGCAGAGGGTACAGTGTGGGGGTTTTGGGTTAGAATGTTTGGTTGCATTGGGGTGGTCATGGTTGAGGTCCTTCTGTGGGTGGTTCTGAGGGAGGTTGTATTTCCTCTTCCTTCGGAGTCTGGGTTCTCCTGCTCATCTCCATCTTTGCCTCTCATTCCTCCTTGAGTCTTTGTACCCTCTCTTTCAATTTCTGCCTTTCTTCTTGTGTTCTGTCACGGTCGAGATACACCCTCTGGTACTTTGGTATGTCCCTTAGACGTGCTTTCTCCTGCAGGATCCTGTTTCGAGCTCATTCTGCCTTGAAAATCACTGACCGTTTTTTCCTCTTGCAAACCACCCTATTCTCAGAAAATTTGTCAACTGGGTAGTGTCATCCTCTCCTATTGCTTTCATACTTTCAATCGCTTTTTTCTCCAGTCTTCTTGCTTCATAACTTTTCCCTTCAACTTCCTGGAGCCTGTCAACAAAAACTGACCTCTCCCTTTCGTCCTCCCACTGCATTTCCCTTAGCATCCCAAGATGATTTGCCTCCATTGCAGCATTCCTGCCTTCATTCTCTTCTCAAGCTGATGTCTGTGTTCAGTGGTCTGTCTGCCTGTTTGTGTGTACTCACCTAGTTGTGGTTGAAGGGGTCGAGTCAGCTCCTGGCCCCCACCTCTTCACTGGTCACTACTAGGTCACTCTTCCTGCTCCATGAGCTTTATTATACCTCTTCTTAAAGCTATGTATGTATCCAGACTATTCCACTTCCTGACAACTCTGCAACTGAAGAAATACTTCCTAACATCTGTGATTCATCCGAGTCTTCAACTTCCAACTGTGTCCCCTTGTTGCTGCCCCATCTCTGGAACATCCCATTTCTGTCCACCTTGTCGATTCCTCTCAGTATTTTATATGTCGTTATCATATCCCCCCCTATCTCTCCTGTCTTCTAGTGTCATCAGGTCGATTTTCCTTAACTTCTCCTCGTAGGACATACCCCTTAGCTCTGGGACTAGTCTTGTTGCAAACCTTTGCACTTTCTCTAGTTTCCTTACGTGCTTGGCTAGGTGTGGCTTCCAAACTGGCGCTATATACTCCAATATGGGCCTAACGTACACAGTGTACAGGGTCCTGAATGATTCCTTATTAAGATGTCAGAATGCTGTTCTTAGGTTTGGTAGGTGCCCGTATGCTGCAGCAGTTATTTGGTTGACATGTGCCTCAGGAGATGTGCCCAGTGTTATACTCACCCCAAGAACCTTTTCCTTGAGTGAGGTTTGTAGTCTCTGGCCCCCTAGACTGTACTCCATCTATGGTATTTTTTGCCCATCCCCAATCTTCATGATTTTGCATTTGGTGGGGTTGAACTCCAGGAGCCAGTTGCTGGACCAGGCCTGCAGCCTGTCAAGATCCCTTTGTAGTTCTGCCTGGTCCTCATCCAATTGAATTCTTCTCATCAACTTCACATCATCTGCAAACAGGGACACTTCGGAGTCTATTCCTTCCGTCATGTTGTTCAAAAATACCAAAAACAGCACCGGTCCTAAGACTGACCCCTGTGGAACCTCGCTCGTTACAGGCGCCCACTGTGATACCTCATCACATACCATGACCCGTTGTTGCCTCCCTGTCAGGTATTCTTTGATCCAATGCAGTGCCCTTCCTGTTATACACACCTGATCTTCTAGCTTCTGCACTAATCTCTTGAGGAACTGTGTCGAAGGCCTTCTTGCAGTCCAAGAAAATGCAATCAACCCACCCCTCTCTCTCGTGTCTTACTTCTGTTACTTTGTCAAAGAACTCCAGAAGGTTTATGACACAGGATTTGCCTTCCCTGAATCCATGCTGGTTGTCGTTTATAATCTTGTTCCATTCCAGGTGCTCTACCATTCTCCTCCTGATAATCTTCTCCATGACTTTGCACACTATACACGTCAGTGTGTGTGTGTGTGTGTGTGTGTGTGTGTTTCTGTGTGTGTGTGTGTGTGTACTCACCTAATTTACTCACCTAATTGTGGTTGCAGGGGTCGAGACTCAGCTCCTGGCCCCGCCTCTTTGCTGTCCGCTACTGGGTCTCTGCTCTCCCTGCTCCATGAGCTTTATCATACCTTGTCTTAAAACTATGTATGGTTCCTGCCTCCACTATATCGTTCGCTAAACTATTCCACTTCCTAACTACTCTATGGCTGAAGAATTGCTTCCTAACATCCCTCTGACTCATCTGAGTCTTCAGCTTCCAGTTGTGTCCTCTTGTTTCTGTGTTTCCTCTCTGGAACATCCTGTCACTATCTACCTTGTCGATTCCCCGCAGTATTTTGTATGTCCTTATCATGTCTCCTCGAACCCTTCTGTCCTCCAGTGTTGTTAGTCCTATTTCCCTCAACCTTTCTTCATAGGGCAGTCCCCTGTGTGTGCATGTGTTCGCGTGTGCATGTGTTCGCGTGTACTCACTGTGTACTCACCTAATTGCATGGTTGCGGGGTCGACGGACTCACTATCGCCTCTTCGCTGGTCTGCTACTGGGCCTCTGCTTCCCTGCTCCATGAGCTTTATCATACCTTGTCTTAAAACTATGTATGGTTCCTGCCTCCACTATATCTTTCTCTAGTCCATTCCACTTCCTGACTACTCTGTGGCTGAAGAAATGTTTCCTGACATCCCTTTGACTCATCTGAGTCTTCAGCTTCCAGTTGTGTCCTTGTTTCTGTGTTCCCTCTCTGAAACAACCTGTCACTATCTACCTTGTCACTTCCCCGCAGTATTTTGTATGTCGTTATCATGTCTCCTCTGA
Source organism: Cherax destructor (assembly GCA_009830355.1). Classification (NCBI taxonomy): domain Eukaryota; kingdom Metazoa; phylum Arthropoda; class Malacostraca; order Decapoda; family Parastacidae; genus Cherax; species Cherax destructor. Next base: position 3,825 of record WNWK01057836.1, read on the forward strand.
CCCTTCTTTCCTCCAGTGTTGTTAGTCCTATTTCCCTCAACCTTTCTTCATAAGACAGACCCCTGAGTTGTGGAACTAACCTTGTCGCAAATCTTTGCACTTTCTCTAGTTTCTTTACGTGCTTGACCAGGTGTGGGTTCCAGACTGGTGCTGCATATTCTAGTATGGGCCTGACGTACACGGTATACAGTGTCTTGAACGTGTGCATGTGTGCGTGTGCATGTGTTCGCGTGTGCATGTGTTCGCGTGTGCATGTGTTCGCGTGTGCATGTGTTCGCGTGTGCATGTGTTCGCGTGTGCATGTGTTCGCGTGTTTTTATGTGTGCATGTTTGTGTGCGCGCGCGTGCACACACACTCCTAATACACATGCTTGCAGGATGTTTAAGCCCCTCACACACACAACCTCTTTTACCCCCCTCCCCTCCAAACTTTCCTGGTGACCCTACTCCACTTTCCTTCCACTACAGATCCAAGTCATCCTATAAAAGATATGATGAAATCTAAACACCAGACAGTACTATACAGCCCTATAGTGACAATGTAGCCCTTCTCCTTCATTAATCCATCTCAATTTAAAAACAAGGCAAAACATTAAAACCCACACTTAATAAAATCATCGATTTTGTTAAAAGTTTTACAATATAAATGCAGGACTGAACCTGACAATTTCTGAAAAACTTTAGTCACTGTATACAGCCTCTCCTCACATTGGTAAATGAATTCGTCGCCAAGCAAGGAGCATACTATAATGGTAGTGGGTTTGTTTCAACCATCTTTGATATTGTTTTAAAGTCAGCTTTGCACAATTTATAACATTTTCAGTACATTTTTAAATGTTTATACAATAGTGCACCATATATTGTAATAAACAGAATAGAGGAAATCAGCTCTAATATACATTATTTAGGTATGAATACTGATCAGAGAGCCTGTCATAAATCTGAATCATCGGTAAACAAGTACATCGCTAAGTGAGGAGAGGCTGTATATATGCAGACCAAACCAACAAAGGTGGACCATTAATTTATCCAAGTTTCTTGTTTTATCTACTGAACATGGAATTATTACATCCCTAAAACATATGCATTTATGGATTTGGAAAAGGCATATGATAGGGTGAACAGGGAAACAATGTGGCAGATGTTGCAAATATATGGAATAGGTGGTAGGTTACTGAAAGCTCAGGTTAAAGTATGTAGAAGAGAGGGAGATTATTTCCCAGTAAAAATAGGCCTTAGACAGAGATGCATGATGTCACCATGGTTGTTCAATATATTCATAGATGGGGTTGTAAGAGAAGTTAATGCCCAGGTGTTGGCAAGAGGTGTGGGAATAAAATAGAGAATCTAACACAAAGTGGGAGTTGTCACAGCTGCTTTTTGCAGATGACAATGTGCTCTTGGGAGATTCTGAAGAGAAGTTGCAGAGATTGGTGAGAGAGTTTGGGAGGGTATGTAAAAAGAAGGAAATTAAAAGTGAACATAAGAAAGAGCAAGGTGATGAGGATAACAAAAAATTTAGGTAGTGAAAGACTGGATATCAGATTGGAGGGAAGGAGTATGGAGTTATTGAATTTATTCAGGTATTTGGGAGTGGACTTTTCAGCAGATGAGTCTATGAAAGATGGGGTGAATCATAAAATTGACGAGGAGAAAAAGGCGCGTGAAACATTGAGGAGTCTGTGGAGACAAAGAACATTAAGTAAGTTTATTCAGGTATACACAAATACAGATACATAGATTATCATACATAGCAGCATATGTGTAGAGAACCTAGGATAACCCAAAAAAGTCAGAGTGACTTATTTCCATTGTGGTCCTTTTAATACCTTATTATTATACTATGAAGGAGATAATATCTCCTTTATTATACTATAAAGGAGATATACTAGGAATAAGGTAAAAAGAGTTATTTACATTTACATCTGTGTTAGCTAAAAAAAAAAAAAATAATTCCATTATCCATGGAAGCAAAGAGGAAAATATATGAGAGTATGTGGAGATGTGTGTGGTGTGAATATAATGCAGAGAATCCGTAACTTGGAGATTAGAAGGAGGTGCAGGGTTTCTAAGAGCATTATCCAGAGGGCAGAAGAGGGGGTTGCTGAGGTGGATTGGACATTTAGAGAAAATGGAACAAAATAGAATGACTTGGAGGGCATATAAATCTGTAGTGGAAGGCAGGCGAGGGTTGGAAGGAAGGCGAGGATAGGGGTTGTCCTAGGAAAGGTTGGAGGGAGGGGGGTAAAGGTGGTTTTATGTGCAAGGGGCTTGGACTTCCAGCAAGCATGTGTGAGTGTATTAGATAAGAGTAGAGACTAATGGTTTTTATGATTGATGTGCTGTTGGAGTGTGAGTAAAGTAACATTTATGAAGGGATCCAGGGAAACCAGTTAGCTGGACTTGAATCCTGGAGGTGGGAAGTACAGTGCCTGTGCTCTAAGGAAGGATGTTGATATGTTGCTGTTTTTTAAATGTAGTGTAGGTATGTTTGTCTTCAAGAAGGCGCTGTACAGGCACCTAAAGTTAGTACCTGACCAGCCGGGCTGTGGTTCGTATGTCAGTTTGTGTGTGGCCAGCAGTAACAGCCTAGTTGATCAGATCCTGATTCACTGCGAGGCCTGGTCACAAACCGGGCAGCGGGGGCATTGACCCTCGAAACCCTCTCCAGGTATGCCTCTAGCATACCTGAAGAGGGTTTTTCTTCTTTTTCGGGTCACCGCCTTGGTGGAAAACGGCCAGTGTGTTAATAAAAAAAAAATACAAAATAGATGCTTCATGTATTGCACTTTATATAACTTGAGTGACACATCATAAAAAAATTCTCTATATATATGTAACATACCTGTAACCAGTTTCAAGAGCTCTTCTACCCTAGTAGCCCATCCTCTTACTGACAGCCATACACAGATGAATAAAGTTTTCATATTATCTTACCTGTATATACTGTCTTCATATATAATGTATGAATTATTTCTGGTAAATAACAACTTTAGGGCTTTTATTTTAGCACTTAAAATAATTATCTTCAGATAAAATGATCTGTTCATATCTTTGCTAGTATTAAACATTTTGTATCCTTAATTCATATTACACAGTACACAAACATGATTTGAATTAAATACAGTACATATATATCTTGGGTTTTACAGTTTAGAAATTTGCAGAAACTATCTGCAAAATGGTTATTATAATGAAGTTTAGGTATTTGCAATTATGGCATAATTTAGATATTTGCATATTAGTGCACGCCTTCCATAGTGAGGCAGCCAGTGTACACAAGTCATAAGGTCAACACATGAAGGAAATTTACTCTGTCATTTAATGCACAAATGTTAATAATATACAGGCCCATAGGAGAGAATATGGTATGTAAGAGGGGAACAGAAGAGGGGTTTAGGAGGGAAAAGGTCAGCAAACAAGGAAGGAAAAGGTAATTTCAGACAGTTTCCTATATTTTCTAAAACATTTGGTTAATCATGGATCATTTCTAATTTTAATGATTAACATGGTGGCAGCAGTGACAATTGAAAAACAGCAGCAGCAGCAGCAGCAGCAGCAGCAGCAGAATCAGCAGAAGGATCAGCAGCAGCACGAGCAAAATCAACAACTATAGCAGCAGGCAGTAAATACAGTGGTGGTGGAAGCAGCAGCAGCAATGGCCAAATTTCTGCTATTGCTATTATTCCTACTACTCTTCTTCCTATTATTACTACTACTACTACTACTGTTCCTGTTCCTGCTCCTCCTCCTCCTCTGTGTTGGTACGAGTGCATGTCTCTTCTTCCATCCACTCAATTTGCCCCTCCTCCCCTCTCCTTCTCTTTTCCCACCACAACACACAATATTGTGCTACTACAGTACAATGGTACCTCGGCATACGAACAGTTCCTACTCGAACAATTATGTAAGTGTATTTTTGTAAGTGCTTTTGCAAGTGTATTTTTGGGGGTCTGAAATGGATTAATCTAATTTACATTATTCCTTATGGGAACAAATTCGTTCGGTATCAGCACTCGAACAGCCTTCTAGAACGAATTAAGCTCGTAACCCGAGGTACCACTGTATTTGAATATTACTAAACTGCACTAGTGCAATCAAGTGTAAAATAGGTATGGAATGTGGTTTTGGAGGTAAGAAATGGAAAAAAAAATTATTTCCCTCTTAAGCTTAGTTTGGCCCAGGAACCTATCCCAATTCTTTCCACCAATTTACCATACAATATTCATATTTGCAGTTTACATTCATGACATTTTTCTAAGGATTTACACTATTATGACCAATAACTGATTCGGCTTAAGTACACTGTGGTCACTACAGAAATGAAATACAGCAGTGTGTAGCCCAAACATGTAATTTAAATGTGAAAATTCTAAAAAGAATGTACAATATATTTGACAGAAATTAGTACATCATTAACATTTGTATATTACAGCACAATGCAGGTAATATAAATGCTGATATTTTTATATTTTGATTCTAGAACACTAGCTGCCTTACAAGACTCCAGCAAATTACCTGTGAGGAACATTGCATATCTGCCTAATAATACAAAGAACTTGCCGCCAGTCCTTGAATCACACTAATACCAGTAAATTACACACTTCTGCATTATAAATTTTGTAAAACACACACAACATTTACAAAAATATATGTAAGAGGTAAACTGACCTTTCTTATGGCTCTAATAGCAGCTTTGTGCTGGTTTGTTAACTGAAGCACTCGCGGCTGGTCATCATCTTCATCTAAAAGAGAAAGCAATAAGTGAATGTGAAAACTCCTCAATGTTGACATTCAATATTAGTTAAAAAATGTGAGTCTGTAGTACTGTGCAGAGTGATTCAGTGCTACTGAAAATGGCATGTACTAAATACCAGTATCACAATAAGACTTCGGGTGCTACATCCCCATAATAATACTGTAATTGCCTATGATAAAAGAACATAAATGTTGCATAAATTCAGAAAAGTGCAAAGTACATTTCTCTAGTGTACACTACTTACTGAACATAAATATACATATATATACATATATATATATACATATATATATACATATATATACACATATATACATACATATATATACATATATATATATATACACATATATACATACATATATATACACATATATATATACACATATATACATACATATATATACACATATATATATACACATATATACACATATATATACATACATATATATACATATATATATATACACATATATACATATATATATATATACACATACACATATATATATATATATATATATATATACATATACAGTGGATCCCCGGTGTTCGTCCTGCTCAAAACACGCCCTATTATGTAAGTGTATTTTTTTAAATGTTTTTATAAGTGTAGTTTTGGGGGTCTAAAAGGACTAGTCTACTTTACATTACAGTGGTACCTCGACTTACGATGTTATCATCTTACGTTATTTTCGATAACCGATATTTATAACGTAAGAAATTTGAATGCGACTACGATGTTTGCTTGCCTAACACATTCGTACCGGACGTGTCCGCTTGGCGCCCAGCTGAGCGCGCACTCCAGGGAGAGTGTCTATTGTTTACAAGCGGAGCGACCACCCACCCACACCCACGCATTCATACCAGTATATTGTCATTATTCCACTGTTTTTAGTGCTTGCAACTGCTAAATAAGCTACCATGGGTCCAAGGAAAGCTCCTAGTGCTAAGCCTACCGTAAAGAATGTGCAGGGAGTGAAGCATTTATGCAGGGAGTGTAGCATTTATGCAGGGAGTGTAGCAGGCATGCAGGGAGTGTAGCAGGCTGCAGGGAGTGTAGCAAAGATGCAGAGAGTGTAGCAGGATGCAGGGAGTGTAGCAGGCTGCAGGGGTGTAGCAGGCATGCAGGAGTGTAGCAGGCATGCAGGGAGTGTAGCAGGCATGCAGGGAGGTAGCAGGCATGCAGGGAGTGTAGCAAAGATGCAGGGAGTGTAGCAGGATGCAGGGAGTGTAGCAAGGATGAGGGAGTGTAGTAGGCATGCAGGGAGTGTAGCACCATGCAGGGAGTGTAGCAAAGATACAGGAGTGTGCAAGGATGCAGGGAGTGTAGCAGGATGCAGGGAGTGTAGCAAGGGTGCAGGGAGGTAGCAGGGCAGGAGTGTAGCAGGCATGCAGGGAGTGTAGCAAAGATGCAGGGAGTGTAGCAGGGATGGGGAGTGTAGCAAGGATGCAGGAGGTAGTAGGCATAGGAGTGTAGCATCATGCAGGGAGTGTAGCAAAGATGCAGGGAGTGTAGCAAGATGCAGGAGGTAACAAGGATGCAGGGAGTGTAGCAAGGATGCAGGAGTGTGCAAAACAGGTGTACGGATGCAGGGAGTGTAGCAGGGATGCAGGGAGTAGTAGGGATGCAGGAGTGTAGCAAGGATGCAGGAGTGTAGTAGGCATGCAGGGAGTGTAGTAGGCATGCAGGGAGTGAGCACATGCAGGGAGTGTAGCATTCAAAGAAAAGGCCAGTAAAACCCAGAAAAGAACTTGGTACCTGAGTGTTAATGGAAGGATTCCCCTTCCAAACACTAGCATACTACTCCACCTTCTCCTCCTCCCGTCCTCCCACATCAACAACTCTTCAATAAATGTAAGTGACATGTTATTGTTCAATATTTCATTGTATTTAGGTATTCTTTATTAAATTCTTTATTATTTAATGTCAAAAGTTCTAAAAAAAATTTTATTTAACTACTTTGGAAGTCTTGGACGGATTAAATTTATTTCCATTATTTCTTATGGGGAAAATTGATTCGAGTAAGATTGTTT
>WNWK01057837.1:0-10623 GCA_009830355.1 Cherax destructor
AATTATGTAAGTATAATTTTGTAAGTTCTTGTGGGTTAGTTTTGGGGGTCTGAAATGGACTAACCTCAGCATTACTTGGGACGTAAATTCGTTCGGTTGGCAGGCGGGCTTCTGCAATGAATTTTTTCGTTTTACATGGGACCCCCAGTTCGATGGTCTCCAAACCGTTTTTTTTATGTAAGTCTTTTTTTTGTAAGTGCTTTTGAAAAGTGTATTTTTGGGGTCTAAAAGGACTAATCTAATTTAATTATTCCTTATGGGAATAAAGGTGCTTAAAAACCCCCAAACATTCTTGGGGAAAAAAGCGTAATCCGGGGGTCCACTGTACTAGTGTCAGAACAAAGATTGGTTGAAACCCAAGAACTACTACAAATTGTATTATCAGAACATAAAAATTATACAAATTAAAAAAAAAAGAGAAAAGTACAGTAGATCGTCATTTAACCAGATTATGTTACCGTTACAGGTATTGCCGATTGAAGATTTGGACACATTGTTATCTAACACGGCGTAAAGATGATATTACCGGTTCGTGGAGGGAAAAATTTGAGCGCGCGGTGCGCCCGCGGTGGGTTAACCCATTGAGTCAGTGGGGGAGTCCTTCTGCTATCCCCGCCACCCTCACCCACCCACGCATCCCTCCCAGGCGTTCAGTTTGGTTTGTACACGTGCGGACGATAAGTATCGGGAAGCTGCTGTGTTTATTTACATTCATTTCCTCATTTTCATTGCATTTTGATAAATATACCAAGCAATCATGGCACCCAGTAAGCATACAATGTGTTCCAGCAAGTGACAAGAAAAAGTTTAAGCGTTCAGTCTAGGAATTTCAAAGAAAATCGAGATATTAAGATAAGCTTAAGAGTGGCTCACTGTGGTGGATATAGTGAGGTCTATGGCCTTAATGAAGCGTCAGTTCGTACGATTAGGAAGAATGGGCGAATATACGAAACTTATTGTAACTAATAACCCAAAATGTGACCTCATGAAAAAGAATGACACGTAGGTCCCAACAAGTCAATAAAACTGAAAACTTGTTGCTGAGTGGATCGAGCAGAAAACAAAGAAAGGTGCACACTTAATTTTCTCTTAATTAGGGAAAAGGCCTTACAGTTGTTTAAAGCAGTGGTGATAAGGAAGAAGGCCTGAAAACAGTGTATGTTTACCACAGGCTGGTTCCCACTTTAAGTTGCATAATAAGTTACATAATATTAAGTATTCTGGTGAAAGTGCTTCAGCTGATCATACAGCAGCAAGTAATTTCCCTGCTGAATTTCAGGAACTTATTTCTGAGGGTGGCTATGAGCCACATCAGGTGTTTATTGCTGGCCCGAGACAGGTGTTTTCTGGAAGAAAATGCCACCGGGGCACATCAGTCAGCAAGAGAAAAGTGCACCGGGCTTCAAGGCGCAAAGGATCGCTTTACCTTGCTCCTTTGGGTATGCATCAGGTGATTTCAAGTGTAAGCCCATGGTTATTTACCGCTCTAAGAATCCTCGTGCTTTGAAGGATGGATAAAAACACCTTACCAGTAATTTGGAGGTCAAACCAGTCAGCATGGATGACAGAGGAAATATTTATTGACTGGTTTAAGCATCACTTTATTCCTGAAGTCAAGTTTTACCTGCACAGCAAGAACCTTGCATTCAAGGCTCTCTTCATTCCTTGATAATTCCGTCTTCATCCACAAGCTTTGCTGGATGTGACCCCACATGTAAAAGTTGTATTTTCCTCCAAATACAACATCTCTGATTCAACCACTGGACCGGGAGTTATTCAGACATTCAAGTTTTACCTGGAGTTTACCTGGAGAGAATTCCAGGGGTCAAGCCCTCGGCCGGTCTATGACAGGTTGCATCAATGGACTCTGACTCCAACCTGGCAGTACCAGCTTCGAGTAAATTTAACATTGCAGATGCCATCAGCTATCTAGAAGTGCATGGAATAGAGGTGCCCAATCAACATTAAATCGGGCTGGGAAAGTTATGGCCTTCTGTAGTTAATTGTTTCACTGGTTTTCCTTGCTTGAGAGTCAGGTTCAGGAAATTGTTCAGCTGGCAGGAGATTACCAGTGATTGGTTTGAAGATATGAATGAAGATGTGAATGAACTCTTAGAAGATGATGATGATGAAGACAGGAGTCAGAGGAAATGTTGGCGAGTTCGATGCCATCAGAAGGGGAGGGAGATAACAGAAGAAGATGAAGAAGAACCTGAAGAAAAACAGTTAACATTGCAGCGTTACTGAGCAGTTCCATGTTGCTGCTAAACTAGAGACTTTTTCACGAAGAGGACCCACGACAAAGCTAGAAGCAGGGCTTTGAAATGGGGTCCTAGACCAGCTGATGATGCCTTCTGTCACTGTATAATGTAATGCAGAATAAAAAGCCCCAGAGATCCATTACGGAATTTATGCACACTCCAATACAACCATCGACTTCAGCACCCAGAACCTCTTACCCATCCACTTCTACCGACAACCAACAAGCATCCACCTCAGCCCAGTAGGGCCACACCATCCATATCCCTCTTCACTACCTCCACAAACATCATTACCCACAATTTGGGTAAAAATACTATTATTTCTATTGCATTTGTAGTCTTAAGCAGTAATATATCACGACAATGCACTACAATTACATATCCACTTCAGCCCAGTGAGGCCACACCATCCATATCCACTCTTCAACCATCCCACAAACATCATTACCCACAATTTAAGGTAAATATTTATTTCTATTGCATTTTGTAGTCTTAAGCAGTAATATATCATGACAATGAACTACAATTACATATTCACTTCAATTCCTTCAATTTTTGCAAGATCTGTTGGTCTAAAAAAACTTGTTTGGCTTTTGGGGACTCCCAGGAACGTAACCCTATTTTTCCATAAGTTCTGTTAATTATTTGCTAACGAAATTATCTAACCCGACGTTTTCCCGAACGTAATTACCGTGCTAAATGACGATCTACTGTATATCGACAGCACTTCTGCAAGTGGCAGGACTCCATGTTGCCATCAATGTGAGCATCCCCGCGCCAACCCGGTCTTATATCTCGGTAAGTACTGACCCAAATTTGATTTTTGGTCTTATTACACCGAAAATTCCCTCTTTAACCCGTTAAATGTCCAAATGTAGATCTACATTTTTAAAGCTAGTGCTCCAAATGTAAATCTACGTTTTATTTTTCCCTGCTTCAAATTTGGCACAATTGGCCTTAGATGCCTGGTCAGCATAGAATGAGTCTTAACCCTCGGTGTGTACGCCATTATTAAAAATCTGGGACCACTTGGTACCTTGTGGGACACCAGGTGAATTGAGCGCCAGCTAGAGCCAATAGCGTGTCAAACACCAGAATTCACTGATGTCATGTCATGTTAACATTCCCTTTTAAGAGGAAAGTGATGTTGACCCCAAGTTTAGTGGCTTTGAGTGGATGTGGCCACAAGTGGTGGAAATATCAAAAACCTTGATAACTCATGTGCAACATTTGTGCAACATCCTTTCAATTTTGGTATCACTGGTAGTGTCATCCTGCCAGAATGTTCTATAACCTATACCCTAAGTGAAAAGAAACAATTCTGGAAGTGTAATATGTTTTTGGTGGCTGGCCGGCTAGCTGACCAGCTGGCTGGCTGGCTGGCTGGCTGGCTGGCTAGCTGGCTGGCTGGCTGGCTGGCTCTGTCTCTGTCACCAGGTACACGTCAAATACAATTATACATAGTGTAAATTACCTAGGATAACCCAAAAAATCCAGACTGTCAAATAATACATATGAGGACTCAGATGTGACACAGTGACTACTGCTTCATGTGTAATACGTGTTGGTTCACTAGTGGCTCTCTCTGAGACAGAAAGCGAGACAAGCAGTCTCTGTCACCAGGTACCATAAATACAATTATACATAGTGTAAATTACCTAGGATAACCCAAAAATCAGACTGTCAAATAATCATTGAGGACTCAGATGTGACACAGTGACTACTGCTTCATGTGTAATACTGTTGGTTCACTAGTGGCTCTCTCTGAGACAAAAAGCGAGACAACAGATAGACACAGACAGACAAGTGTTTATGTGTGTAAAGTGAAAACAAATAAAGAAGGCAGTGTACCCTCATCAAATGTCACCACTGTCATTAGTGGAGTGATAAGATAAGATGAGGCTCATCAAATATCACCACTGTCATTAGTGGATGATAAGATAAGATGAGGCTCATCAAATGTCCCACTGTCATTAGTGGAGTGATAAGATAAGATGAGGCTCATCAAATGTCACCACTGTCATTAGAGGAGTGATAAGATAAGATGAGTGACCAAGTCTTACATCATGCTTCAAAGGAACTTATTATTATAATTGATATTATTATTATTATTATTATTATTATTTTATTGGTATTATTATTATTATTATATACTCCTGCATATTCAAAACATTGCTGGGATCTACAAATACTATGTATATATATCTAGACAACAGTATGTGACTAATGTAGGTGAAAATGTTCACTGTCACTGTATTTGAGTACTATTTTAGTCCCTAATATTAGTGTCAGAACAAAGATTAACTATGAAATCACAAGAACTACTACAAATTGTAATTATCATAATATAAAAATTATACAAACTAAAAAAAAATGAAAAAAGTTATATCAGCAACACTTCTGCAAGTGCAGCCTTCATGTTCCGTCAGGTGATTGTCAAATGCCAACCGCGCCCATATCTCAGTAAGACTCATCCTAATTTTTTATCCTATAACACTTAGAAAAATGCACTCTTTATTTCTATAATTTTTTTTTCAAAATATTCAGAGCCTGTGCGAGAGAACATAGATCTACGTTTGGACAATTAATGGGTTAATTTAAAAATTCAAAATATTTGGAGCGCTGGGTGAGAGAACTTAGATCTATGTTTGGACAGTTAATGGGTTAAAACAATAAAAAATATTCTTAAGATTTTGGTAAGAAAAATAATTTTTTTTTCAAATATTTTTCGACACTAAGAGCAAGTTTGTGATCAGGGGTCTCAAAAGTGAAAGGGTTAAGCAAGGGCTCTTAACCCTTAAACTATCAAACGTATACTACGTTTGTACGCGTTCTGCTCGAACGTAGATCAGCGTTTTTATTTTTCATTCCTTCAAATTTGGCACAATAGGCCTAGTCGCCTAGACATGAGAGAATGGGTCTGTGCACTCCCGTGTGCACAGTATTAAAAAATCTGGGACCACTTAGTACCTTGTGGGAGCACCAGTTCAATTGAGTACCACCTAGAGCAAATAGTGTGCCAACACCATGGATTCACTGATGTCATATCGCATTAACACTCCCCTTATAAGAGGAAAGTAAAAATAGGTTAGATAAATACATGGTGGCTGTGGGTGGGTGTGAGATGGACCTGACTAGCTTGTGCTAATAGGTCTGATGCCGTGCTCCTTCCTTCAGAGGATGTGACCTGACTAGGTGGGTCATTGTTCTAAGCTGGGGGGGGTGACATGGACCTGCCTTGCATGGGCCCGTAGGCCTGCTGCAGTGTTCCTTCTTTTTGTGTTCTTATGTATTCGGCTGGCTGGGCTGGCTGGGCTGGCTTTGGCTGTCTCTGGCTGTCTCTCTGTCTATATCTATCTGTCCTATATCTCTGTATCTGTCTATATCTCTGTCTATCTATATATATTTGTAATATCTCTCTCTCTCTCTCTCTCTCTTACATGTACACATAAGTACAGTTATTATACATAGTGTAAATTACCTAGGATAACCCAAAAATTCCAGGCAAAGTGCTATATAATGCTTGTAGATATAAGACATAATAAGCATGACTGGCAAGTAATACGCATTGTCACTTCTGCATCGTGTGTAATACCTGTTGGTTTGAGCCGCACTCTGAGACTGAGAGACAAGCAGACAGAAAGACACACACACACAGGCAGACAGAAAGACAGATAAGCAGAGCTAGACAGACAGATAGACAGACAGTGGAAACAAAGAGAGGGTTCCCTGCTCACATTTATCAATGTCATTGGGCTGTCAGTGCTATCTGACACTTGTCATAACACCATTCTTCAAGGAGTTTCATATACTCCAGGCACACATAGGCACACAGAAAGACAGATAAGCAGAGCTAGACAGACAGACAGACACAGATGGATGGACAGATACATAGATAGACAGACAGTGAAAACAAAGCAAGGGTTCCCTGCACACATTCATTCATCAATGTCACTGCCTTATCAATAGTTATCTGGCAATTGTCATAACACCATTCTTCAAGGAGTTTCATATATACTTCAGGATGTCTAAAACATTGCTGGGACCTATAAATACTTTGTATATATTTATAGACAATAGTAAATGACCAAGGCAGGTGAAAATGTTCACCTGTTGGTGTGATTGTGACTATTTGAGTACTATTTCAGTATGTACCTAATATTAGTGTTAGAACAAAGACTGGCTATGAAATCACAAGAACTATTATAAATTGTAATTATCAGAACATAAAAATTATATAAATTAAAATAAAAACTAGAAAAAAAGTATATCGGCAATACTTCTGCAAGCGGCAGGACTTGATGATGCCGTCAGGTGAGCATCCAGCACCAACTTGGCGGGCTTATATCTCAGTAAGTACTGCCCTAAAAAAATTTTTTTTATCCTATACCATGTAGAAAAATGCACTCTTCATTTAAAAAAACAAAAAAATTTTTTTTTTTCAAAATATTCGGAGCACAACACAAGTGAACGTAGATCTACGTATGGTATGGACAGTTTAAGGGTTAAAAAGCAGTGGAGTGTGCTGTCTAGTGCTGGAGTTGGTAATCAGTCGCACTGCAGCTTTTTGTTGAGTTATTAACCCGTTAACTGTCCAAACGTATGTTTACGTTCACTTGCTCAATGCTCCGAATATTTTGAAAAAAAAATCGTTTTTTTTTTTTATATATAAATAAAGAGCACATTTTTCTAAGTGTTATAGGATAAAAATAAAAAATTTAGGGTCAGTACTTACCAAAATATGAGGCCGCGAAGTTGGCACTTGATGATCACCTGACGGCAACATGGAGCGATGCCGCTTTCAGAAATTCTACATATTTACCATTTTTTTCATTTTTTTTTAATGTGCTTAGTTTTTATGATAAGATAATTATGTTTTATAGTAATTCTTTTAATTTCATTGCCAATTGTTGTTTATTCACCAATATTATATACTAAATTATAATAATACTGACACAAACACACATGTACACACTGATAGGTGATGTTTTACACCTGGCTGAATCACATTCTATTATCTACAACTATATACAAGTATTTACATGTTCCACTTATGTTTCTAGAAGTCCACAATTGTATGATACTCCATGAAGCATGGAGTCATACAGAGTGCCACTCCACACTGGTGACATATGAATCATGTGTCCTTCCGCTGTTGGGGTCTTTTTGTGGTGGTAGCACACACAACACACTTTTTCTGGGAATGCTTCTTCTTTGGGGTAGGTGGTATTGGTACCAGGTAGTGACGGTTAGGGATGATTTGGTCTGGCACCTCCCCCAGTGGCTGTGGTTGTGGTTGGGGGACATGTCGCTGAGGGGCTGGTATAGGTGTTGTACCATACTTTCTTGCTATCTGTTTTATGACATTCAGGGAGAATTCTGTGAAACGTTGTTGTTTTCCAGTCTTTATTTCATACATGTTGAAGGCATTGAGCATTGCAATGTCCACAAGGTGGAAAAACACTTTTATATACCACTTGCGACTCCTACGCACAGTCAACAAACCCTATCATCATGTCACACTTGTCAACTAGTCGCATATTGTTCGTATAGTCAATAACAGCAGCAGGCTTTACAATATGTTCATTGGTGTCCCTGTTCACTTTGTCTATTTGTACCATCTTGTTTCTATGGATGGTTGACAGCAATGTAACGTCTTGTTTGTCATGCCACATCAGTGCCATGATGTCATTGGCATGAAATGCTTGCACTGCACCATAAGTACTGCCTCCACTGAACCTTGGCATATGTTTTCTATTTCGTCTCACTGTTCCACATATATCAGTATTGTTCACTCATAGGAAATCAGCAAGCATAGAGCTTGTATACCAGTGGTCTGTGTACACTGTACTCACCTAATTGTGGTTGCAGGGGTTGAGACTCAGCTCCTGGCCCCACCTCTTCACTGATCGCTACTGGGTCCCTTCTCTCCCTGCTCCATGAGCTTTATCATACCTCATCTTAAAGCTATGTATGGTTCCTGCCTCCACTACATCACTTGCTAGACTATTCCACTTCCTGACTACTCTATGGCTGAAGAAATACTTCCAAACATCTCTCTGACTCATCTGAGTCTTAAACTTCCAATTGTGACCCTTGTTTCTGTGTCCCCTCTCTAGAACATCCTGTCTCTATCCACCTTGTCTATTCCCCGCAGTATTTTGTATGTCGTTATCATGTCTTCCCTAACCCTCCTGTCCTCCAGTGTTGTCAGGCCAATTTCCCTTAACCTTTCTTCTTAGGACATTCCCCTTAGCTCTGGAACTAACCTTGTCACAAACCTTTGTACTTGCTCTAATTTTTTGACGTGCTTGACCAGGTATGGGTTCCAAACTGGCGCTGCATACTCTAGTATGGGCCTGACGTACATGGTGTACAGTGTCTTGAACGATTCCTTACTAAGGTATCGGAACGCTATTCTCAGGTTTGCCAGTCGCCCGTATGCTGCAGCAGTTATTTGATTGATGTGTGCTTCCGGAGACGTGCTTGGTGTTATACTCACCCCAAGATCTTTCTTTCTGAGCGAGGTTTGCAGTCTTTGGCCCCCTAGCCTATACTCTGTCTGCGGTCTTCTTTGCCCTTCCCCGATCTTCATGACTTTGTATTTGGCGGGATTAAATTCGAGAAGCCAGTTGCTGGACCAGGTGTCCAGCATGTCCAGGTCTCTTTGAAGTCCAGCCTGATCTTCATCTGATTTAATTCTCCTCATTAACTTCACATCATCTGCGAACAGAGACACTTCTGAGTCTATCCATCCGTTATGTCATTCACATATACCAAGAATAGCACTGGTTCTAGGACTGACCCCTGTGGGACCCCACTCCTCACAGGCGCCCACTGTCATACCTCATCACGTACCATGACCCATTGTTGCCTCCCTGTCAGGTATTATCTGATCCATTGCAGTGCCTTTCCTGTTATACACGCCTGATCCTCTAACTTCTGCATTAATCTCTTATGAGGAACTGTGTCGAAGGCATTCCTGTATGACCTTTGCCAAGAGGTGCTTGGCCTAGGGTCTTCACACTGGCCACCCCAGAAGTGCTTGGCTGAGGGTCTGGTATGGCCACACTGGCCACCCCAGAAGTGTTTGGCTGAGGGTCGTGTGGCCACACTGGCCACCTCAGAGGTTATTGGCTGAGGGTCATCTGGGTTATCGTCGATGTTTTCACTAATTCCTTGATCATTAGTGGCCACATCGGTGTCAAATCCACTAAACTCATGTTCTGTAACACTTTCCTCGAATAATTGTTGTTGTTGTTGTAGGTTCGCCGGTATGTCCGGCCCGGGTCTTCTCCAAATGGTGACCCGGCCACCTCGAATAAGAGTGTGTTAATACGATGAGGCGTGAGTGAATCACGAGGATGTGCCATGATGTTAACCCAAGATGGAGCTGAATGTAACTGGTGCTACAATGCGGTACCCAGGCGTCGCCGATTTTTTTCATACAGTGCACACTGAGTGCACCGACCCATTCTCTCATGTCTAGGCCGCTCAAGCCTATCGCTCCAAATTTTAGGCTAGAAAAAAAAAACGTAGATATATGTTCGCAGCGCTAGCGGTATGAATGTATATACAGTCAACCCCTGGTTATCGCTGGTAATCCATTCCAGAAGGCCTGTTGATCCCCGGTTTGGTCGAACTCCGATTCTATTTTCCCATAAGAAATAATGGAAATAAAATTAATCTGTTCAAGACATCCAAAAGTATTAAAATAAAATATTTTTTAGAACTTTTTGACATTAAATTACACACAATTTTATGACAAATAAAAAAAATAATAGTACAATAACATGTCACTTACATTTATTGCAGAGTTGTTGATGTGTGCAAGACGGGAGGAGGGGAGAGGATGGAGTAGTATGCTAGTGTTTGGAAGGGGAATCCCTTCCATTAACACTGCAGGTGGCAAGTTCTTTTCTGGGGTTACTGGCCTTTTTCTTTGAATGCTACACTACCTGCATGAATGTTACACTCCCTGAATAAATGCTACACTCCCTGCATAAATGCTACACTCCTGCATAAATGCTACACTCCCCGCATGAATGCTACACTCCCTGCATGAATGTTACACTCCCTGAATAAATGCTACACTCCCTGCATAAATGCTACACTCCCTGCATAAATGCTACACTCCCTGCATGAATGCTACACTCCCTGCATGAATGTTACACTCCCTGCATGAATGCTACACTCCCTGCAAGAATGCTACACTCCTGCATGAATGCTACACTCCTGCATGAATGCTACACTCACTGCATCCCGGCTTCACTCCTTGCATGAATGCTACACTCCTGCATGAATGCTACACTCCCTGCATGAATACTACACTCCCTGCATGAATGCTACACTCCTGCATGAA
>WNWK01057838.1:0-10623 GCA_009830355.1 Cherax destructor
GGTATTTTCCGAAAGTTGTAATTGATAAACTTTCCAATATGAACAGATATCCTTAATGTACCGCTGGTACATGGGGTATGTAATAGAGAACCATCATACCAGCGGGAGGAGGGGAAGGAAGGCTGGGCAGTGAGGAGGGAGAGAGGGGAAAGAGAGTGAACTGGGCGCCACCGACCCGATCAGGTGATGGGATGGCCTGTCGAATTTGGAGATTCCGCCCACCAAATCGGATTTAATTACCTCCTTTCGTAATGTGGAGGAATATCCAGTGACGGGGGAATATCAAGTGGGACAATCGTCCAGGAGGTCCAGTAATAGGAC
Source organism: Cherax destructor (assembly GCA_009830355.1). Classification (NCBI taxonomy): domain Eukaryota; kingdom Metazoa; phylum Arthropoda; class Malacostraca; order Decapoda; family Parastacidae; genus Cherax; species Cherax destructor. Next base: position 322 of record WNWK01057838.1, read on the forward strand.
AATAATTGTGAAATAAGGTGGCCGCCGGCGTGACGCGGTCATAGGCCTATTTGAACTGAGTGAAATGACCATACGGCAGGATAAAGTCGAACCCTGATGTTGGGGAGTTCATCTTAGAAGAGACTGTAATATATTCGATGAACTTTGGGAAATGGTGAATACTGTGAAACCGAGTTGTAAATAATCAGGGGTTGATTGTGTCGACGGGGTCTGGCTTGGGTACCCATACCCCGACCGCCATATTGATGTGATTGAAATGAACTAACTTATCGTAGTTATCTACTCGAAATTCAAGTATCGAGACTGTGAATTGTATAAACTAGTGGGGCATTAAGCCAGGATACACGTAATATGTAAAGTTATACGTATAAACAGTACAAAAGGTCGGATTAGTGCGAGGATCTGATTCGCTACCCCGACCAACCACATGTTAACGAACGCTCGGTCTCGTGGGCGATAAGAGTGTACGGAAATTAACCTTCCTTGACTCGACGAGACAGCTAATACCATCGCGATCGAATCAGATCGCAGGAGGACGTCAACAACGGAACGACTCCCTCATCTAAAGCTAAGTACACTGCTGTTTACTTTGTTATTGGCCAATGATATTTTAGCACAGTAGATGTACTTTAGCTAGGTCAACGATCTACGATACACCGCTATGATGCTGTTAATTAGGTGAGTGTTGGTCATGTTAATTGAACTATGTGTCCTCTACCTCTTCTCCGTGTGATCAGTTGTTCCACAACCAATACAGTCCACTTAAATTTAACGTAATATAGCTATAATAAATGATCTTCTCAGATTTATTTATACTGGTCTAGAGTGCGGTGGGCAACGAGAATATTGAAGGTACTCGGTGGCCAGGAGCGGGTAAAGTTCTCACATATCTTAAAGGGAATGACTGCGGTAAAATTTATATGAGTCGGTCGTCTCCCTGGGAGTTTGTTTATTGCTAGTGGCGGTGTCCCAGATAGACTTCTCTCACAATTCCCCACACTCTGTGTGTATCTTACTTTTTATTGTGTTCTTTAATGCCTAGTGCTATTGCTAACTTAATATAAGTTAATGTAAGCTTGTTGTCTGGCATTTATATGCATTTAGAAGTGGAAAAAAATGGCGTTCTGCTTTTCGGCGATGTCTGCTTTAAGGCACTAGCCTGGAACCTAACCTGCCGTATAAGTGGGGCCCTACTGTATTCTTTTCAAGATTAATGGACTTATTACATCGACTCAAGGCTGAGGGACTAATTACCTCAAACTCCTCCTGTTCTTCACCATTCTCATTTGTATGGATATACACCTTTGTGGAAAAATAAACACATAAGCAGTATAATGTGATCCTTTATTGACAACGTTTCGCCCACGCAGTGGGCTTTATCGAGTCACAGACAGATCTACCTGGAAAATGAGCAACATGGAGATATATGTAGGGTACAGTCAGGTGGAGAATGCTGGGTCAGGTGGAGAAAGCTGCATGTGAGTCTTAAAAGTAGTGTGATAGTTAAAAACATAGTGTGACTTAAAGGACCTGCAGTGTACCATTCTTGAGTTCTAGGTGGGATAGCGTTGAAGAAGTTTCTTGGCAATAGGTCCAGCATTCTCCACCTGACTGTACCCTACATATATCTCCATGTTGCTCATTTTCCAGGTAGATCTGTCTGTGACTCGATAAAGCCCACTGCGTGGGCGAAACGTTGTCAATAAAGGATCACATTATACTGCTTATGTGTTTATTTTTCCATTGTGTCGGTATTTTATACCATTTATTTCCATACACCTTTGTATGAGCATACCATTTGGGTTTGTGAGTAAGGTGGTGCGAGGTCCCTATGGCTAATATACAGTGGAACCTCTACTTATGAGTTTAATCTGTTCTGTGACCTTGCTCGTATCCCAATTTGCTTGTTTGCTGAGTCAATTTTCCTCATTTAAATTAATTTAAATGGCATTAATCCGTTCCAGCGGAATTCCAGGCACGACAAAATACTTCAATATGACGCTAACATCAACTCTATGGCTTATTTATCTATCACAATTCATCTAATAAGACATAATAAACAATATAAATAACATAGAAACCTGATATACACTCTAGAATGAATAAAATATGTCATTACGTATGTGGCTAGTGGTGGCGGGCATTCCAGCTTCCGCTCTGACCATATCTTCCCATGCTCTTATTATAAGAGAAAACGGTGTGTTTGTGTGGCTAACTGCATTAGATCACTACATAGTTTCATAAGGAAAACAGCATTTACCTTGAAGATGCTGGCAGAGGTTGATGGTGGAGAAGATAGGCAGAGCGGCATATTCTGTCAGGAGTTCATTTCATTTCTTAAGAACATAAGAACATAAGAAAGGAGGAACACTGCAGCAGGCCTGTTGGCCCATACTAGGCAGGTCCTTCACAATCCATCCCACTAACAGAATATTTGCTCAACCTAATTTTCAATGCTGCCCAAGAAATGAGCTTTGATAATTCTATTTACTTCATGTGCAAGTCCCACTCAAATCCAACCCCTCTCACTCATGAATTTATCCAACCTAAATTTGAAACTACCCAAGGTCCTAGCTTCAACAACCCCACTAGGCAGACTGTTCCACTCATCAACTACCCTATTTCCAAACCAATACTTTCCTATATCCTTTCTAAATCTAAACTTATCCATCTTGAATCCATTATTGCGGGTTCTCTCTTGGAGAGATATCCTCAAGACCTTATTTATATCCCCTTTGTTAAAGCCCATTTTCCACTTGTATACCTCGATCATGTCTCCCCTCATTCTTCGTCTTACAAGTGAATGTAATTTAAGTGTCTTCAATCTTTCTTCATACGGAAGATTTCTAATGCTATGTATTAATTTAGTCATTCTACGCTGAATGTTTTCTAACGAATTAATGTCCATTCTGTAATATGTAGACCAGAACTGAGCTGCGTAATCTAGGTGAGGCCTTACTAATGATGTATAAAGCTGTAATATAACCTCTGAACTTGTGTTGCTTACACTTCTTGATGGGGCTGCAAATAGTTTTATAAGTGGACCCCTGAGTTTCGTAAGGTTCTTATTTCGTAAACATCGTGTTTCGTAAGCTTTTTTCGATTTCGAGAATCGTAAAATGGCTCGTGTTTCGTAACGTATTAGACCTGTCCGCCTGCTCCGCGCCTGCGCGGGACGCAGGACGCCGCCAGTGAAGCGTTGTTTACCATTGAGAGAACATTACCTAGCGCTCTTTCAAACATTCACATTACATTTGGTGTTTTTTTGGTGGTTTAGTGACTGTCACTGTGAAATAAGTCACCATGGGTCAAAAGTTTCCTAGTGGCACCCTGTGGTAAAGAAAGTGAGGAACACCATCGAACTGAAGAAAGAGATTATAGAAAAATATGAGAGTGGCGTACGTCTGAGTGATCTTGCCAGGATGTACAACAAAACCCTTCTACTATCAGCTCTATCCTGGCAAGAAAAATGAGATCAAGGAAGCTAATGTTGCAAAAGGGTTGATATGTTAACGAAAAATAGATCAAAACAGTGGATGAGGTTGAGAAGTTGTTGTTGGTGTGGATCCATGAAAAACAGAGAGCGGGTGATAGTATTTCCATGGCGATAATTTGTGAAAAGGCAAGGAAGTTGCACGCAGATCTTGTCAAGACAATGCCTGCAACCAGTGGTGAGGCAAGTGATTTTAAAGCCAGCAAAGGCTGGTTTGACAGGTTTAAGAAACGTAGTGGCATACACAGTGTTGTGAGACATGGTGAGGCAGCCAGCTCAGACAAACGTGCAGCTGAAAAATTTGTGCATGAATTCAAGGGGTTCGTAGAGGCTGAACAATTCCTCCACCAACAAGTGTTTAACTGTGATGAAACAGGCCTGTTTTGGAAGAAAATGCCCAACAGGACCTACATTACTCAGGAGGAAAAGGCACAGCCAGGACACAAGCCTATGAAAGACAGGCTAACTCTCATGTTTTGTTCTAATGCTAGTGGGGATTTTAAAGGGAAGCCTTTACTGGTGTATCACTATGAAAATCCCAGACCCTTCAAGAATCACAGTGTTGACAAGAATAATTTGTGTGTGCATTGGAAGGCTAACACCAAGGCATGGGTCACTACGGAGATTTTCAAGGAATGGGTGACTGGAGTGTTTGGCCCTACTGTGAAGAAATACCTCTTGGAAAAGAAATTGCCACTCAAGTGCCTCCTGATACTGGACAATGCTCCTGCTGACCCTCACAACTTGCAAGAGTGTTTGTCTGACAAGTTTAATTTCATCAGAGTGAAGTTCTTGCCTCCTAACACCACTCCTCTCCTCCAGCCCATGGACCAGCAGGTCATTTCCAACTTCAAGAAACTGTACACCAAAGCACTGTTTGAAAAGTGCTTTGAAGTGATCTCGGACACTGAGTTGACCCTAAGAGAGTTCTGGAAAGATCACTTCAACATTGTGCAATGCATACGCCTTATAGGTAAGGCTTGGGAGGGAGTGACTTCCATGACTTTGAACTCTGCTTGGAGACCATTGTGGCCAGGTTGTGTCCAACAGAGGGATTTTGAAAGATTTGAGGCTGACCCTGACCTTGACCCTGACGACCCTGTGCCTGTTGTGGACTCTATTGTGGCATTGGGGAACAGCCTGGGGTTGGAGGTGAGTGTTGAGGATGTGGAAGAGTTGGTGGAGGCCCACAGGGTAGAGCTAACAACTGAAGAGCTGCAAGAGCTTCATCTGGAACAGCAACAGACGACAGCTGAGGTTATTGCTTCAAAGGAGGAGGGTGAGAGACAGAAGGAGGTGCCCTCTTCAGTGCTTAAGGAGATGTGTACAAAGTGGAATGAGTTGCAGACATTTGTTGAAAGACACCACCCTGAGCAAGCTGAAATGAGCCTTCTGTGCAGCCACTTCAGTGACAGAGCCATGTCGCACTTCAGGAAAGTGTTGAAGGGTCGCCAGAAACAGAGGACTCTGGACAGTTACTTTACCAGGCAGGGGTCTGGTGACTCTCAAGCTGGTCCTAGTGGCATTAAAAGACCAAGAGGGAAGTAACCCCAGAGAGGGACTTGTTACCTGAAGTCCTTTTGGAGGGATTCCCTCCAACCACTAACTCCCTGCCCCTATCAGCAACTCTACCTTCCAGATGCCTGCAACTCTTCAATAAAGGTAAGTAAATGTATATATATATATATATATATATATATATATATATATATATATATATATATATATATATATATATATATATATATATATATATATATGTATATATATGTATATATATATATATATATATATATATATATATATATATATATATATATATATATTATATATATATATATATATATATATATATATATATATATATATATATATATATATATATATATATATATATATATATATATATATATATATATATATATATATATATATATATATATATATATATATATATATATATATATATATATATATATATATATATATATATATATATATATATATATATATATATATATATATATATATATATATATATATATATATATATATATATATATATATATATATATATATATATATACACAGTGGACCCTCGGTTAACGAATACCCCGGAAATCGTGCAATTGTGTAAGTATAATTTTGTAAGTTCTTGTGGAAGTGTATTTTTGGGGGTCTGAAATTGACTAACCTACGTGAAATTTTTCCTTAAGGGAGTAAATTCGTTCGGTAATGGCACTTGAGCAGACTTCAGGAGTGAAGTTTTTACGAAACTCGGGGGTCCACTGTATATATGTTGTGCCGATTAGGTAAAACTGGTCAATTAGCAAGAACTCATTTAAAATTAAGTCCTTTCTAAAATTTTCTCTTATACGTTTAAAGATATTTTTTTTTCATTTATGTTAATGTAAAAATTTATAATTTTGTACCAAGAGAAACTTTGAAAACCTACCTAACCTTATTACAACAAGTGCAATTTAATTTAGCAAAGGGGACAAAAGAGAGTGCAAAAATTATAGGGGAATAAGTCTGGGTTTTTCTTATTTTTCTTAATAGCTCTTGTTCTTTTTATTTTCTCTATTGTCCATGGGGAAGTGGAAAGAATCTTTCCTCCGTAAGCAATGCGTGTCGATGAGGCGACTAAGATGCCGGAGCAATGGGCTAGTAACCCCTTCTCCTGTACAAATCCACTAAAAACGAGAAGAAGAAAAACTTTATAAAACTGGGCTGTCTGAATGTGCGTGGATGTAGTGCGGATGATAAGAAAGAGATGATTGCCGATGTTATGAATGAAAAGAAGTTGGATGTCCTGGCCTAAGCGAAACAAAGCTGAAGGGGTGGCGAGTTTCAGTGGGGAGAAATAAATGGGATTAAGTCAGGAGTATCTGAGAGAGTTAGAGCTAAGGAAGGGGTAGCAATAATGTTGAAGGATCAGTTATGGAAGGAAAAGAGGAATATAAATGTGTAAATTCAAGGATTATGTGGATTAAAATAAGGGTCGGATGCGAAAAGTGGGTCATAATAGCGTGTATGCACCTGGAGAAGAGAGGAGTGTAGAGGAGAGAGATTTTGGGAGATGTTAGCGAATGTATAGGAACTTTTGAACCAAATGAAGAGTAATTGTGGTAGGGGACCTAAATGCTAAAGTGGGAGAAACATGCAGAGAGGGTGTAGTAGGTAAGTTTGGGGTGCCAGGTGTAAATGATAATGGGAGCCCTTTGATTGAACTTTGTATAGAAAGGGGTTTAGTTATAGGTAATACATATTTTAAGAAAAAGAGGATAAATAAGTATACAAGATATGATGTAGGGCGTAATGACAGTAGTTTGTTGGACTATGTATTGGTAGATAAAAGACTGTTGAGTAGACTTCAGGATGTACATGTTTATAGAGGGCTACAGATATATCAGATCACTTTTAGTTATAGCTACAGTGGGAGTAAAAGGTAGATGGGATACAAGGAAAATAGAATCAGTAAGAAAAAGAGAGGTGAAGGTTTATAAACTAAAAGAGGAGGCAGTTAGGGTAAGATATAAACAACTATTGGAGGATAGATGGGCTAGTGAGAGTGTAGGCAATGGGGTCGAAAATGTATGGGATAGATTTAAAAATGTAGTGTTAGAGTGTTCAGCAGAAGTTTGTGGTTACAGGCGAGTGGGTGCGGGAGGGAAGAGGAGCGATTGGTGGAATGATGATGTAAAGAGAGTAGTAAGGGAGAAAAAGTTAGCATATGAGAGGTTTTTACAAAGTAGAAGTGATGCAAGGAGGGAAGAGTATATGGAGAGAAAAGAGAGGTTAAAAGAGTGGTGAAGCAATGTAAAAAGAGGCAGATGAGAGAGTGGGTGAGATGTTATCAGCAAATTTTGTTGAAAATAAGAAAAAGTTTTGGAATGAGATTAATAAGTTGAGGAAGCCTAGAGAACAAATGGATTTGACAGTTAAAAATAGGAGAGGAGAGTTATTAAATAGAGAGCGTGTATTGTTCCTTTGTATAAAGGCAAAGGGGACAAAAGAGAGTGCAAAATTATAGGGAATAAGTCTGTTGAGTGTACCTGGTAAAGTGTATGGTAGAGTTATTATTGAAAGAATTAAGAGTAAAACAGAAAGCAGGATAGCAGATGAACAAGGGCTTTAGGAAAGGTAGGGGTGTGTAGACCAAGTGTTTACAGTGAAACATATAGGTGAACAGTATTTGGATAAGGAGTAAAGATGTTTTTGTGGCATTTATGGATTTGGAAAAGGCGTATGATAGGGTAGATAGGGGCAATGTGGCAGATGTTGCAGGTGTATGGAATAGGAGGAAGGTTACTGAAAGCAGTGAAGAGTTTTTATGAGGATAGTGAGGCTCAGGTTAGAGTGTGTAGGAGGGGAAAGGGGGCTATTTCCCAGTAAAAGTGGGCCTTAGACAAGGATGTGTGATGTCACCATGGTTGTTCAATATATATAGATGGGGTTGTAAGAGAAGTGAATGCGAGGGTCTTGGCAAGAGGTGTTGGGCTAAAAGATAAAGAAGCAAATACAAAGTGGGAGTTGTCACAGTTGCTTTTGCTGATGACACTGTGCTTTTGGGAGATTCTGAAGAGAAGCTGCAGAGGTTGGTGGATGAATTTGGTAGGGTGTGTAAAGAAGAAAATTGAAAGTGAATATAGGAAAGAGTAAGGTGATGAGGATAACAAAAAGAATAGGTGACGAAAGATTGGATATCAGATTGGAGGAGAGAGTATGGAGGAGGTGAATGTATTCAGATATTTGGGAGTGGACATGTCGGCGGGTGGTCTATGAAGGATGAGGTGAATCATAGAATTGATGAGGGGAAAAGGGTGAGTGGAGCACTGAGTCTGTGGAGACAAAGAACCTTGTCCATGGAAGTAAAGGGAATGTATGAGAGTATAGTTATACCAACGCTCTTATATGGGTGTGAAGCATGGGTGATGAATGTTGCAACGAGGAGAAGGCTGGAGGCAGTGGAGATGTCATGTCTGAGGTCAATGTGTGGTGTGAATATAATGCAGAGATGGAGTTTGGAAATTAGGAGGAGGTGCGGGATTACCAAACGATTGTCCAGAGGCTGAGGAGGGTTGTTGAGGTGGTTTGGACATGTAGAGAGAATGGAACGAGACAGAGTAACCGAGAGTGTATAAATCTGTAGTGGAGGGGAAAGGGGGGGTAGGGTCGGCCTAGGAAAGGTTGGAGGGAGGGGTAAAGGAAGTTTTGTGTGCGAGGGCTTGGACTTCCAGCAAGCATGTGTGAGCGTATTTGATAGGAGTGAATGGAGGCATATGGTTTTAATACTTGACGTGCTGTTGGAGTGTGAGCAAAGTAACATTTATGAAGGGATTCAGGAAACCGGCAGGCCGGACTTGAGTTCTGGAGATGGGAAGTACAGTGCCGGCACTCTGAAGGAGGGTGTTAATGTTGCAGTTTTATAACTGTAGTGTAAGCACCCTTCTGGGAAGACAGTGATGGAGTGAATGATGATGAAAGTTTTCTTTTCGGGCCACCCTGCCTTGGTGGAATCGGCGATGTGTTAATAAAAAAAAAAAAAAAAGGTGGTAAGTTATTTAGGTCACCTGCTTTGCTTTTTAATGTGTTGATTATAAGTGAAACTTCTATTAGGTTGGTCGGGGCTAGGAATAGTGTGTTGGATAGGTGCCAGTGAGATAGTCGTTAGGTGGAGTGTTTGAACTTGGGATTTTGCTTGCCAGCTTTTTCCTATGGTGGAGAAGAATTCATTGAGTTTGTTTGCTGTTTCAATAGGTGGGAGTAGGGGTTCATCTGGTTTTGTTAGCTTGATTGTTCTGTTTGTGGATATCTTTTTAGTTCCTAGAATTTCAGATAGGGTTTTCCATGTCTTTTTATATCACCTTTTAAGTTATGTAATCTGTTCTCATAGTACAATTTTTGACCTTATCAGACTCGTTAGGTTTGATGAGTAAGCGTTGTTTTGTTCTCTTGTTATTTGACCCATTCTGTACTGCTTTTCATATAGGTGCTTTGTATTAATGGATTTGAGTATGCTGAGGTTAGCCAGGGACTATTTAATCTTTTAGCTGTGATTTGTTTAGTTTTGGGGCAATGCTTATTATAGAGGTATTGGGTCTTTTAAGAAAATTATTAATACATAAGTCAGTATTGTATCTGTGAAGTTGTCTATTTCTATTTGCCAGTCAGTGTTTGTCATAGCTGTTATGAAGTTATTTATAGCTGTCTCATTATGTAGTCTGAAGGTAACTTTAGTAGTCTTTTATCAACTGGTCTCTGAATTTCATATTATCTAATATCTTAGTAGTCATCCAGGGTTCAGTTCTTCGTTTAATCCTAACCTCTTTACCTGGTGCAATATTATCAAGGATGGCAGTGAACATTGTTTTGAATTTTCCCAGGCATCGTTTATGTCCGTGTAGTTTCTAGTTGACCTAACTTTTATTGTCTTGTGTAGGCCTATCCGTTCCTAGTGATTTTCCTGGTACAGTAAATGATGAAATGATCACTAAGACCTGTGGTAATGACGCTGACTGACTAATGTTCTCAGAGCGGTTACAAAGTATGTGATCAATTAGGGTGGCTGAGAACTGTGTGATCCGGGTTGGTGTATTAATTAGTTGAGTGTAACTATTTAAATCCTAGGTAGTAGGTTGGTAGACAGCCACCACCCAGGGAGGTACTACCGTCCTGCCAAGTGAGTGTAAAGCGAAAGCCTGTAATTGTTTTACATGATGGTAAGATTGCTGGTGTCTTTTTTCTGTCTCATAAACATGCAAGATTTCAGGTTCTTGCTACTTCTACTTACATGGGTCACACTACAC
>WNWK01057839.1:0-10623 GCA_009830355.1 Cherax destructor
GAGCTCCAGGAGCAGCGTGAGCTCCAGGAGCAGCGTGAGCTCCAGGAGCAGCGTGAGCTCCAGGAGAGCGTGAGCTCCAGGAGCAGCGTGAGCTCCAGGACAGCGTGAGCTCCAGGAGCAGCGTGGCTCAGGAGCAGCGTGACCTCCAGGAGCAGCGTGACCTCAGGAGAAGCGTGAGCTCCAGGAGCAGCGTGAGCTCCAGGAGCAGCGTGAGCTCCAGGAGCAGCGTGAGCTCCAGGAGCAGCGTGAGCTCCAGGAGCAGCGTGAGCTCCAGGAGCAGCGTGAGCTCCAGGAGCAGCGTGAGCTCCAGGAGCAGCGACTCCAGGAGCGGTGAGCTCCAGGAGCAGCGTGAGCTCCCGGAGCAGCGTGAGCTCCAGGAGCAGCGTGACCTCCAGAGCAGCGTGAGCTCCAGGAGCAGCGTGAGCTCCAGGAGCAGCGTGACCTCAGGAGAGCGTGAGCTCCAGGGAGCGTGAGCTCCAGGAGCAGCGTGAGCTCCAGGAGCAGCGTGAGCTCCAGGGCAGCATGAGCTCAGGACGCGTGAGCTCCAGAAACAACGTGAGCTCCAGAGCAGTGTGAGCTCCAGGAGCAGCATGAGTTCCAGGAGCAGGTGAGCTCCAGGAGCAGCGTGAGCTCCAGGAGCAGCGTGAGCTCCAGGAGCAGCGTGAGCTCCAGGAGCAGCGTGAGCTCCAGGAGCAGCGTGAGCTCCAGGAGCAGCGTGACTCCAGGAGCAGCGTGACCTCCAGGAGAAGCGTGACTCCAGGAGCGTGACTCCAGGAGCAGCGTGACTCCAGGAGCAGCGTGAGCTCCAGGAGCAGCGTGAGCCCAGGAGCAGCGTGAGCTCCAGGAGCAGCGTGAGCTCCAGGAGCAGCGTGAGCTCCAGGAGCAGCGTGAGCTCCAGGAGCAGCGTGAGCTCCAGAAACAACGTGAGCTCCAGAAGCAGGTGAGCTCCAGGAGCAGCTGAGTCCAGGAGCAGGTGAGCTCCAGGAGCAGCGTGAGCCCAGGAGCAGCGTGAGCTCCAGGAGCAGCATGAGCTCCAGGAGCAGCGTGAGCTCAGGAGCAGCGTGACTCCAGGAGCAGCGTGAGCTCCAGGAGCAACGTGAACTCCAGGAGCAGCGTGAGCTCCAGGAGCAGCGTGAGCTCCAGGAGCAGCGTGACCTCCCGGAGCAGCGTGACCTCCGGAGCGTGAACTCCAGGACAGCGTGAGCTCCAGGAGCAGCGTGAGCTCCAGGAGCGCATAGCTCCAGGAGCAGCGTGAGCTCCAGGAGCAGCGTACTCCAGGAGCAGCGTGATCTCCAGGAGCAACGTGAACTCCATGAGCAGCGTGAGCTCCAGGAGCAGCGTGAACTCCAGGAGCAGCGTGAACTCCAGAGCAGCGGCTCCAGGGCACGTGACCCAGGAGCGCGTGACCTCCAGGAGCAGCGTGAACTCCAGGAGCAGCGTGAGCTCCAGGAGCAGCGTGAGCTCCAGGAGCAGCGTGACTCCAGGAGCAGCGTGAACCAGGAGCAGCGTGAGCTCCAGGAGCAGCGTGAGCTCCAGGAGCAGCGTGAACCCAGAGAGGAGCTCCAGGAGCAGCGTGATCTCCAGGAGCAGCGTGAGCTCCAGGAGCAGCGTGACCTCCAGGAGCAGCGTGAACTCCAGGAGCAGCGTGAGCTCCAGGAGCAGCGTGAGCTCCAGGAGCAGCGTGAGCTCCAGGAGCAGCGTGAGCTCCAGGAGCAGCGTGAGCTCCAGGAGCAGCGTGAGCTCCAGGAGCAGCGTGAGCTCCAGGAGCAGCGTGAGCTCCAGGAGCAGCGTGAGCTCCAGGAGCAGCGTGAGCTCCAGGAGCAGCGTGAGCTCCAGGAGAGCGTGAGCTCCAGGAGCAGCGTGAGCTCCAGGAGCAGTACTCAGGAGCGTGAGCTCCAGGAGCAGCGTGAGCTCCAGGAGCAGCGTGAGCTCCAGGAGCAGCGTGAGCTCCAGGAGCAGCGTGAGCTCCAGGAGCAGCGTGAGCTCCAGGAGCAGCGTGACCTCCAGGAGCAGCGTGAGCTCCAGGAGCAGCGTGAGCTCCAGGAGCAGCGTGAGCTCCAGGAGCAGCGTGACCTCCAGGAGCAGCGTGAGCTCCAGGAGCAGCGTGAGCTCCAGGAGCAGCGTGACCTCCAGGAGAAGCGTGAGCTCCAGGAGCAGCGTGAGCTCCAGGAGCAGCGTGAGCTCCAGGAGCAGCGTGAGCTCCAGGAGCAGCATGAGCTCCAGGAGCAGCGTGAGCTCCAGAAACAACGTGAGCTCCAGAAGCAGTGTGAGCTCCAGGAGCAGCATGAGTTCCAGGAGCAGTGTGAGCTCCAGGAGCAGCGTGAGCTCCAGGAGCAGCGTGAGCTCCAGGAGCAGCGTGAGCTCCAGGAGCAGCGTGAGCTCCAGGAGCAGCGTGAGCTCCAGGAGCAGCGTGAGCTCCAGGAGCAGCGTGACCTCCAGGAGAAGCGTGAGCTCCAGGAGCAGCGTGAGCTCATGGAGCAGCGTGAACTCCAGGAGCAGCGTGAGCTCCAGGAGCAGCGTGAGCTCCAGGAGCAGCGTGAGCTCCAGGAGCAGCGTGAGCTCCAGGAGCAGCGTGAGCTCCAGGAGCAGCGTGAGCTCCAGGAGCAGCGTGAGCTCCAGAAACAACGTGAGCTCCAGAAGCAGTGTGAGCTCCAGGAGCAGCATGAGTTCCAGGAGCAGCGTGAGCTCCAGGAGCAGCGTGAGCTCCAGGAGCAGCGTGAGCTCCAGGAGCAGCATGAGCTCCAGGAGCAGCGTGAGCTCCAGGAGCAGCGTGACCTCCAGGAGCAGCGTGAGCTCCAGGAGCAACGTGAACTCCATGAGCAGCGTGAGCTCCAGGAGCAGCGTGAGCTCCAGGAGCAGCGTGACCTCCAGGAGAAGCGTGAACTCCAGGAACAGCGTGAGCTCCAGGAGCAGCGTGAGCTCCAGGAGCAGCATGAGCTCCAGGAGCAGCGTGAGCTCCAGGAGCAACGTGACCTCCAGGAGCAGCTGATCTCCAGGAGCAACTGAACTCCATGGCAGCGTGAGCTCCAGGAGCAGCGTGACTCCAGGAGCAGCGTGAACTCCAGGGCAGCGTGAGCTCCAGGAGCAGCGTGAGCTCCAGGAGCAGCGTGACCTCCAGGAGCAGCGTGAACTCCAGAGCAGCGTGAGCTCCAGGAGCAGCGTGAGCTCCAGGGCAGCGTGACCTCCAGGAGCAGCGTGAACTCCAGGAGCGCGTGAGCTCCAGGAGCAGCGTGAGCTCAGGAGCACGTGAACTCCAGGAGCAGCGTGAGCTCCAGAGAGCGTGACTCCAGGAGCAGCGTGACCCAGGAGCACGTGACTCCAGGAGCACGTGACTCCAGGAGAGCGTGACTCCAGGAGCAGCGTGAGCTCCAGGAGCAGCGTGACCTCCAGGAGCAGCGTGAACTCCAGGGCACGTGAGCTCCAGGAGCAGCGTGAGCTCCAGGAGCAGCGTGAACTCAGGAGCAGCGTGAGCTCCAGAGCAGCGTGAGCTCCAGGAGCAGGTGAGCTCCAGGAGCAGCATGAGCTCCAGGAGCAGCGTGAGCTCCAGGAGCAGCGTGAGCTCCAGGAGCAGCTTGACCTCCAGGAGCAGCGTGAGCTCCAGGAGCAGCGTGACCTCCAGGAGCAGCGTGAGCTCCAGGAGCAGCGTGACTCCAGGAGCAGCGTGAACTCCAGGAGCAGCGTGAGCTCCAGGAGCAGCGTGACTCCAGGAGCAGCGTGAGCTCCAGGAGCAGCGTGAGCTCCAGGAGCAGCGTGAGCTCCAGGAGCAGCGTGACCTCCAGGGCAGCGTGAGCTCCAGGAGCAGCGTGAGCTCCAGGAGCAGCGTGACCTCCAGAGACGTGACTCCAGGAGCAGCGTGACTCCAGGAGCAGCGTGAGCTCCAGGAGCAGCGTGAGCTCCAGGAGGCATGAGCTCCAGGAGCAGCGTGAGCTCCAGACCGTGAGCTCCAGAGCAGGTGACTCAGGAGCAGCTGAGTCCAGGAGCGGTGAGCTCCAGAGCAGCGTGAGCTCCAGGAGCAGCGTGAGCTCCAGGAGCAGCGTGAGCCCAGGAGCAGCTGAGTCCAGGAGAGCGTGCTCAGGAGCAGCTGAGTCCAGGAGCAGGTGACTCCAGGAGAGCTGAGTCCAGGAGCAGGTGAGCTCAGGAGCAGCGTGAACTCCAGGAGCAGCGTGAGCTCCAGGAGCAGCGTGAGCTCCAGAGCAGCGTGACTCCAGGAGCAGCGTGAGCCCAGGAGCGCGTGAGCTCCAGGAGCAGCGTGAGCTCCAGGGCAGCTAGCTCAGAACGTGAGCTCAGAAGCAGGTGAGCTCAGGGAGCATGATTCCAGGAGCAGGAGCTCCAGGAGCAGGTGAGCTCCAGGAGCAGCGTGAGCTCCAGAGCAGCTGAGCCCAGAGCAGCGTGAGCTTCAGGAGCAGCGTGACTCCAGGAGGCGTGAGCTCCAGGACAACGTGAACCCAGGAGCAGCGTGAGCCCAGGAGCAGCGTGAGCTCAGGAGCAGCGTGCTCCAGGAAGCGTGAACTCCAGGAACAGCGTGAGCTCCAGGAGCAGCGTGAGCTCAGGAGCAGCTGAGCTCCAGGGCGTGACTCCAGGAGCAGCGTGACCTCCAGGACAGCGTGACTCCAGGAGCAACGTGAACCCAGAGCAGCGTGAGCTCCAGGAGCAGCGTGAGCCCAGGAGCAGCGTGAACCCAGGAGAGCGTGACTCAGGACAGCGTGAGCTCAGGACAGCGTACCTGGAGCAGCGTGAACCCAGGAGCAGCGTGAGCTCCGGCAGCGTGAGCTCAGGAGCGCGTGACTCAGAGCCGTAACCCAGGAGCAGCGGAGCCCAGGAGCAGCGGAGCTCCAGGACGTGAACCCAGGAGAGCGTGAGCTCCGGCGTGACCGAGCAGCGACCTCCAGGAGCGTGAGCTCCAGGAGCAACGTGACCTCCAGGCCGGCGGTGAGCTCCAGGAGAGCGTGACCTCAGGAGCAGCGTGAACTCCAGAGCAGCGAGCTCCAGGAGCGTGAGCCCAGGGCAGCGTGAACTCCAGGAGCAGCGTGAGCTCCAGGAGCAGCGTGAGCTCCAGGAGCAGCGTGAGCTCCAGGAGCAGCATGAGCTCCAGGAGCAGCGTGAGCTCCAGGAGCAGCGTGAGCTCCAGGAGCAGCTTGACCTCCAGGAGCAGCGTGACTCCAGGAGCAGCGTGACTCCAGGAGCAGCGTGAGCTCCAGGAGCAGCGTGAACTCCAGGAGCAGCTGACTCAGGAGCAGGTGAGCTCCAGGAGCAGCGTGACAGCTACCAGGAGAGCGTGACTCCAGGAGCAGCGTGAGCTCCAGGAGCACGTGAGCTCCAGGAGAGTGACTCCAGGAGCAACGTACTCCAGGAGCAGGTGACTCCAGGAGCAGCGTGAACTCCAGGAGCACGTGAACTCCAGGAGCAGCTGAAGTCCAGGAGCAGGTGAGCTCCAGGAGCAGCATGAACTCCAGGAGCAGTGTGAGCTCCAGGAGCAGCTGAACTCCAGGAGCAGGTGAGCTCCAGGAGCAGCATGATCCAGGAGCAGGTGAGCTCAGGAGCACGTGAGCTCCAGGAGCAGCTTGACCTCCAGAGAGCAGCGTGACTCCAGGAGAGGTACCTCCAGGAGAAGTGATACTACCAGGAGAGTGAACATTTCCAGGAGGAAGTCTAAATTCCAGACCAGGTGAGTAGATTACTATATCTCCAGGGAGGATAGCTATACAATACCCAGGAGAGCAGTCTACTCCAGGAGATAGCTATATAGCAGGATGTATACTAATACCCAGGAGAGATTACATATTCTCCAGGAGGATGTATTACTATCCAGAGAGATGATTACAATCCAGGAGGAGTTTCGAATATCCACAGCGGGGAACCCAGGAGGAGCATACTAATATTCCAGGAGAAGTTACTCCAAATCCACCAGTGAGTAGATCAGGTGAGCTAGATATCAGCTCAGGAGATAGATTACTAATATTCCCCAGGAAAGTATTACAATATCCACAGGAGATAGATTACTATATCCCCAGGAGAAGTATTACTAATATTCCAGGAGAGGATAGTATTACTAATTCACCAGGAGAGTACTAAATACCAGGAGATAGATATATATCCCAGGAGATAGTTACTAATATCCAAGGAGAAGTATTAGCTAATATTCACCAGGAGGATAGTATTACTCATATCACATGGAGGATAGTATTACTAATATTCCACCAGGATAGTATTACTATATTCCACAGGGAGGATAGTATTACTAAATTCCACAGGAGGATAGTATACTCCAGGAGTATTCCACGAGGAGGATAGTATCACATATTCCCAGGAGATAGTATTACAATATTCCACAGGGAGATAGTATTACTAATATTCCACAGGGAGGATAGTATTACTAATATTCCCAGGAGGATAGTATTACTAATATTCCCCAGGAGAGATAGTATTACTAATATTCCACCAGGAGGATAGTATTACTAATATTCTCCAGGAGGATAGATTACTAATATTCACCAGGGAGGATAGTATTACTAATATTCCACTCAGGAGGATAGTATTACTAATATTCTCCAGGAGGATAGTATTACTAATATTCCACAGGAGGATAGTATTACTAATATTCCACCAGGAGGATAGTATTACTAATATTCCACAGGAGGATAGTATTACTAATATTCCACAGGAGGATAGTATAATATCCACCAGGGAGATAGTATTACTAATATTCCACCAGGGAGGATAGTATTACTAATATTCCACCAGGGAGGATAGTATTACTAATATTCCACCAGGAGGATAGTATTACTAATATTCCCAGGAGATAGTATTACTAATATTCCACAGGGAGGATAGTATTACTAATATTACCAGGAGGATAGTATTACTAATATTCCACAGGAGGATAGTATTACTAATATTCCACCAGGAGGATAGTATTACTAATATTCCACAGGAGGATAGTATTACTAATATTCCACCAGGAGGATAGATAATATTACGAGATATATTCAATCCAGGAGGATAGTATTACTAATATTCCACAGGAGGATAGTATTACTAATATCCACCATGGAGGATAGTATTACTAATATTCCCAGGAGGATAGTATTACTAATATTCCACAGGAGGATAGTATTACTAATATTCCACAGGGAGGATAGTATTACTAATATTCCACCAGGAGATAGTATTACTAATATTCCACCAGGGAGGATAGTATTACTAATATTCCACCAGGGAGGATAGTATTACTAATATTCCACCAGGAGGATAGTATTACTAATATTCCACCAGGAGGATAGTTTCTAATATTCCGGGGAGGATAGTATTACTAATATTCCACCAGGGAGGATAGTATTACTAATATTCTACCAGGAAGGATAGTATTACTAATATTCACCAGAGGAGGATAGTATTACTAATATTCCACCAGGAGGATATATTACTAATATTCCCAGGAGATAGTATACTAATATCACAGGAGGATAGTATTACTAATATTCCAGAGGAGGATAGTATTACTAATATTCCTCCAGGAGGATAGTATTACTAATATTCCACCAGGGAGGATAGTATTACTAATATTCCCAGGAGGATAGTATTACTAATATTCACCAGGAGGATAGTATTAGTAATATTCCACCAGGGAGGATAGTATTACTAATATTCCCCAGGAGGATAGTATTACTAATATTCCACCAGGGAGGATAGTATTACTAATATTCCACCAGGGAGGATAGTATTACTAATATTCCACAGGAGGATAGTATTACTAATATTCCACCAGGAGGATAGTATTACTAATATTCCACCAGGGAGGATAGTTTACTAATATTCCACCAGGGAGGATAGTATTACTAATATTCCAACAGTGAGGATAGTATTACTAATTTTCCACCAGGGAGGATAGTATTACTAATATTCCACAGTGAGGATAGTATTACTAATTTCCACCATGGAGGATAGTATTACTAATATTCTACCAGGGAGGATAGTATTACTAATATTCCACCAGGGAGGATAGTATTACTAATATTCACCAGGAGGATAGTATTACTAATATTCCACCAGGGAGGATAGTATTACTAATATTCCACCAGTGAGGATAGTATTACTAATATTCCACAGGGAGGATAGTATTACTAATATTCCATCAGGGAGGATAGTATTACTAATATTCCACAGAGAGGATAGTATTAATATTCCACCAGGGAGGATAGCATTACTAATATTCCACCAGGGAGGATAGTATTACTAATATTCCACCAGGAGGATAGTATTACTAATATTCCAACAGGGAGGATAGTATTACTAATATTCCTCCAGCGAGGATAGTATTACTAATATTCCACCAGGGAGAATATTATTACTAATATTCCACCAAGGAGGATAGTATTACTAATATTCCACTAAGGAGGATAGTATTACTAATATTCCACCAGCCAGAGAGAGTGGTTAATCTTGACAATATATCCCCGGCACCAGGACGCCTCACTCACACACTGAGGCTCCGGGGCCCATCCCTGGCACCAGGATGCCTCCCTCACACACTGAGACTGCGGGGTCCATCCCCGGCACCAGGATGCCTCTCTCACACACTGAAGCTCCGGGGCTCATCCCTGGCACTAGGATTCCTCGCCCACACTGAATCTCCGGGGTCCATCCCTCTCACCAGGATTCCTCCCTCACACACTGAGGCTCCGGGGCCCATCCCTGGCACCAGGACGCCTCTCCCACACACTGAGGCTCCGGGGGTCCATCCCGGGCACCAGGATGTCTCCCTCACACACTGAGGCTCCGGGGTCCATCCCCGGCACCTGGATGCCTCCCTCACGCAGTGAGGCTCCGGGGTCCATCCCCGGCACTTGGATGCCTCCCTCACACAGTGAGGCTCCGGGATCCATCCCTGGCAACAGGACGTGTCCCTCACATACTGAGGCTCCAGGATCCATCCCTGGCACCAGGATGCCTCTCTCACACACTGAGGCTCTGGGTGTCCATCCCTGGCAACAAGACGTCTCCCTCACACACTGTGGCTCCGGGGTCCGTTCCCAGCACCAGGATGCCTCTCTCACACACTGAGCCTCCGGGGTCCCTCCCGGGCACCAGGATGCCTCTCTCACACACTGAGGCTCCGGGGTCCATCCCCAGCACCTGGATGCCTCCCTCAAATGGAGTGACATGACATACTCTTTCAGAAGGGTATGGAGGTGGACCTGGATACTGACATACTCGCATATCATAATGACGACAAGTAATACAGTCTCTGATTTGTTTCTTCACACTTTGTCGACCTTGAGGTATCCAGTAGGATTGACGTATATGACAAAGAGTGTCAGCTACACCACCATGTAACACGTTACTGTGGGCATTCTGAATAATCAGTCTTGTTAGCCAATGATTCTTGGGGATCAATACTGGATGTATTGTTTCCTTAGGTAGTGAAGAATTATGAATTCTTCCTCGACATCTTATAATTTTTTCTGAGTCGAGATAAAGTCCTAAAGAATTAATCATATCAGGTTTCTTTGGAGATTTATCCTGAGTTTCCAGAAATTTATACTCTGTAGAGAAATCTTTCTGTATTAACTTTATCCAGTATTTAATGGGTTCAAGTAATTCATAATTAGGATTTATACCTTTAATGAATTTAAAGACAAGAATTTAAGAATTTAAGAGTTTGCCCAAAGATGAGTATTTAGATCCATCAATGACTATTTCTTTTGTGTCTGCAGTATTTAAACAGATTATTTCTGCTGTGTTCAAACAGACTGTTTCTTCTGGCATAATGTAAGCTTTTTGCTGTGGCCAGTTATTTTCATTAGAGAGCCAGTTAGGTCCGTGGAGCCATAATTTATTATCCACAAAGTTCTTGAGTGGGACACCACGTGACAACATGTCAGCTGGGTTCTCTTGTGTAGAGACGTGGAGAAAGACATAGTCTCTCTGCATCTCTCTTATTTCTGCTACTCTATTCTGTACATAGACCAACTTACTCTTATTATTTCTTAACCACTGGAGAACTGCTTCATTGTCACTCCAGATCACAGTTTTTTCAATAGTGAGATGATCAAGTACTTTGTTGAGATAGCTAATTTTGTACCTACATAGAGTGCTGTCAGTTCCAATTGTGGTACTGTTCTGACCTTCAAGGGTGCAACCCTGGCCTTTGAAGTAATTAAAGTACTTCCTTCAGCGTTACTCATGTAAGCTACAGCGCCATAACCTCTGGTTGACGCATCACAGAACACATGTAATGTGTACTTGTTTCCCTCTTGACCTATTTGTCTGGGAAATTTAATTTGATGAAGTTGTTTAAACTCCTTGGATATTTCATCCCATTCTTGACTCATTTCTTGAGGCAAGTTCTCATCCCAACCTATTTTGAGCTTCCATGCATCTTGCACAAGCATTTTACCTTTTATGGTAATTGGTGAGACGAGTCCTAGAGGATCAAAACATTGTGATACCTCTGACAGTAAACTACGTTTAGTGAGTGTACTGCCTGATTTATTGGTTATCCTTTTGAGGATTCAAAGTGTCTTCCTGTGTGTTCCAATTAAGTCCAAGCATGTTGTTGCATTCAGGAATTTCAGCTTCAGGGAAATCTTCTTTGATAAGTTCCCTTAATTGATTTGAATTAGT
>WNWK01057840.1:0-10622 GCA_009830355.1 Cherax destructor
CGAAGTGGGAGGAGCTATTGGAGGAGGGAGAGGTGAGCAGTAACATTCAGTGTCTGGTGAGTCGTCATGGGTGGTGGATGTTAGCCTTAGCGCTAATAAAATGTTGTGTAATTACACTAATATTAGTAATAAAGGTTATCTATCTATTACATTTATTCCAAATTGATATCAGAAACACGATAAATACCCTAGAACTGTAATAAAGACGCTGAAATGAATAATATATGCCATATTATATGAGTGATGTAAGAGGAGCAGGCAGGCCGCCACTCATAAGAGTTGTTTACATCAGGGTAAACATACCTAGATCACTCTTGTCATAAGAACAAATGCAAAAATAGCATTTATTATTATTAGAATAATAATAATTTATAATAATTGATATGGAGCACTTTAAATGTCATCAGTATTTGGGTAGCTGACATTTAGAGCACTCCCAGCAATTATTATTATTATTTATTATTATAATTTATTATTATTATTTATTTTATTATTATTTATTATTATTATTATTATTATTATTTATTATTAGTTCCTACAATATATTGTAGGAAATACTGCTTCCTTAACCTATTGAACCATGAACAATCATAAAACACATGAAAACATAATAAAATATTGTACTATACAGTGGACCACCGAGTTTCGTAAACCCGAAATCGTACAAGTATGTAAGTATAAAATTGTAAGTGCTTGTGGAAGTGTATTTTGGGGTCTGAAATAGACTAACGTACGTGACATTTTTCCTCAAGGGAGTAAATTCGTTCGGTAATGGGGCTTGAGCAGACTTAAGGAGTGAAGTTTTTACGAAACTCGGGGGTCCACTGTATAGTACTACATACATGTTATACTGTAGTTTAATAACAAATAATGAACAAACAAAATACTCAGTGAGTGGCAGGCGGGCTGGCTGCCAGGTCAGAGGGAGGGTAGTAGGGACATGCGGGTGGCGGGAAACTTAAATATGATTTGGTAACTGGGAATTTGGCGGCTCGGAATTTGGCGGCCGGGAATTCGCGAATGTGTGAAGCCGCGAAAGTGGAAAACGCGAATGTTGAGGGAGACCTGTATTGGTAAAGCTCTTTTATGACACATTGGCCAAAATATATCCTTATACACTCTTCGGAGTGGTGCGTGCATTGTTACAGTTCAGAATGCAGAACAAGCACATGATCTTTTCCATCTTCCTTTGATAACGTTCCTATCACAGTTCACAAGCACGCTACTCTCAATTCTTGCAGTGGTAAGGTGGTTTTACCACGTGCCATTGTACAGTGTGATTTTCTGTCTTGCGGTGACGATATTTTAGAGCAATTAGCCCTGTAGGACCTTCCGATTCTCAGAGTAGATACATATATTTTGCCCGCTCATGGGCAGAAGCGCTTTCCCAGTAACATCGCCTGCTTAACCTTTGACTGCCGTGAACTCCTGTCTTTTGTTAATATCATGGGCCATCACCTAGGGATCCATAAAGGGGTCCCTACACCCCAACAATGTCGAAATTGCTGGCACTTTGGACATATAGTGGACCCCTGAGTAAAAAACAAAATTCATTCCAGAAGCCTGCTCAAATGCCATTACCGAACGAATTTACTCCCTTAAGAAATAATGTCAAGTAGGTTAGTCCATTTCAGACCCCCAAAAATACACTTACAAAAGCACTTACATAATTGTACGATTTCCGGGGTGTTTGTAACTCGGGGGTCCACTGTACCAATAATTACTGCAGGTCTGCGGTGCCGCAGATCATGCCGATACATCTTGCAGTCTTCCCTCACTTGTCTTAATTGCAATGAGATTCATCCTTCTTTTTCCCACCGATGTCAGATCTAAATGAATGAGAAATCCGTTGCCTTAAGGATAGCGACCTCTTTAAGGGGGGCTCCTTGACGAGGTAAAGAGGCTATCGGTCTGAGGAATTGGACCTTTTGGTCTTTTTCCTCAGACCGAACCTAATTACCCCCCAATCCCCCCTCCCTTTTCCCATCTTCCCCATCCTCCCTTTTGCCTTTCCTCCTCCCCCTCCTCTTCATCCCTCCCTTATTTCCTTCCCATTTTTACCCTGGGAGCTTCTCTCCACAGGCATTCTAGTTCCTAGGTAGGGGAAAGGGTACCGTGGTCCATTCCTATTCCGTTGAGGTTCTTGGCGGTGGTGTAGTTTGCCGTGGAATCTGGATCGCCTGGGGATGTCCCAATCCCTCTCCGGTCTCCCGGGGGGTGGCCTTGGGTATCTTTCGGGCGACGGGTGTATCTCTGGAGGCCACCTTTCGGATTCCGGGGGTGGTGGCCGAAGGCGGTATGCTTTGTGGCAGATATCCGGCCGCCCTCTCTTTTGTCCGCCAAGGTGGCTCGGTGGATGTGAGGTTGCAATCCCGGATTGCTGGTTTACTGGCATGAAGGGTAGGGTATGGCACGGGTTCCATGCAGCATCTGCACTACTTGCAGTGTTGAGGTCCTCTTTGGCACGGAGGGGGATTTACGCCCCTTTCATTCCTCCTAGGAGCTATTCCTCCACGTTCCCCCCCTTTTTTATTCTTTTTTTTATTTTTATTTTCTTCTTTCTTTTTTTTCTTAAAAACAAAAAGAAAGAAGTAACCTAACCATGGATGCCCTAATCCGTGACTCTACCCCCGGGCCCCTTGATACAGCACCTAGTTCTGACCCTACCTTGATAACGGATAACTCTTCGGACAACCCTAATACCCCTGTACCTGAAGCAGGTGCCAGTTCGTCACCTGCTTCAGGTCCCAGGGACCCGACTGGCCCTTTCGATACATCTGACCTTCGCTCTTCTCTGACCTTGATTCCGGCTTCTCCCTCGACGGTGCGGCAATTTTCGAATCGCTCGCCCGTCTCACATCGGACCACCCCTGGTCCCACACCCAAACGACCAAGACCCACACATGACGATTCGACACTTTCTTCTCGTTCATCTCAGAAACGACAAGCTTGTCACGCACTCCCCTTAAACTCCCTGTTTCAAACTACTCAATGGACAAAGTTTTTTACTCTTCGACCGACTTCTCCTAATACCTATCTTTCAGACCATAGTATTGGTAAGGCTCTGCTATGCCATGTTGGTCAAAACATCTCATTTCACGCTCTCAAGAGCGGCACTCGCATCATCACGGTCCAGAATGCTGGCCAAGCTCGCGATCTTTCTCTTCTTACAACCATTGATACTACTCCTGTTACTATTGACAAGCACCATTCCCTCAATTCTTGTTGTGGTTCTGTCATTTTGCCCCAAACCATTGTCCAACGGAATTTCCAGACATGTGGTGATGACATTTTCGAGCAGCATGAGCTCCAAGAACTCCCTATCCTTAAAGTTGACACTTTTGTCCTCCCTGCCAATAAGCAAAGACGTTATCCTTGCAATATAGCTCGTTTAACGTTTGACTGCTGAGAACTCCACCTTCGGTCTACATTGCAGGTCAACGTTTACAAGTTCGAAAGGTGACCCCTACACCACAGCAGTGTAGAAACTGCTGGCGTTTTGGTCATCCAGCAAAATATTGCAGGTCCATGGCCGAATGCCCAGTCTGTGGTGCTGACGACCATGCCAGTTCTTCTTGTACTCTACCTCCCTCTTGCCTTAACTGTCATGAGGCACATCCTTCGTATTCTCGCCATTGTCAGGTTTACCTGAATGAGCAGGAAATCCGTTGTCTCAAAGAGGCGGAAGGCTTCTCATATGCTATGGCTGTCTCTCATCTTCGCCTTCAAGGGAAACTTCCCCGTATTTCCTATTCTCGCATTGCTAAACGTCGCCCCGCTTCTGGGGTCCCAACTTCCATGACTTCCTCTGTGGTCGCCTCATCCTCAATCACCCCTGTCTCGAATCCTTTTGATGTTCTTGGCTCCGAGGTCCCTACCTCGGCTTCCCATACTGTCCACTCTCCTTCCTCTACTCACTCGCACAATTCTGAGTCTACACGTCCTCGTCCTTCACCTAAACCTCAGCGCCCCCCTCCTCATAAGCCCGGCAAAAAATCCCTACTGCCAGGTTCTTTGCCTCTGACTAGTTCTATAACGTGTGTGGAGGTTCATCCTCCTCCTCATACACTACCTTCATCCCCTGTCCCCTCCCAAGCCCCTTCGACAGTTTCCTCTTCTATCTCCTCGCCCTCTTCTTTAGTACAGTCTATAGACTCCCCGATCGTTGCTCACTCTTCTTCCATTTCTAATGTAGTCCCACATTCTGCATCTTTGACTTCCGAAACACTGGAAGCTATTGCAGAATATATTTCTGGACCGATGATGGACACTACTCCACCTGAGGTTCCTCATCTCTCTTCTTCGTCTCAACCCCCCCTTCCTTCACAACGTCCTCCTCCTTCCCTGATTACAGGTCTTCCGCTGCCTCCACACGTGGACTTTTCTAACCCTAGTCCATAGATTCCTCTCACTTCCACTTATATCTTTCTCTCCATACATCATGGCTTATTTGCAGTGGAATATCCGAGGCCTCAGGGGTAACCGGGGTGAGCTTCAGGTGTTGCTCTCTCAGTTTTCCCCTGTTGGGGTCTGTTTGCAAGAACCCAAATTACAATCCACTGTTATAAGGCCCTTTTCAGGCTATGATTTGTTATATTCATCGGATCCTTTTTCCGATGGAACCTTTAACGAAAGTGCTCTTCTTATACGCACTGGTGTTCCATACCGTCAGCTCTATGTTCCTTCTTCCTTACATTACACCGCAGCCCGTATCCACTTGAATAAGTGGTATACACTCTGTTCTTTATATCTCTCCCCTTCGCGGGCAATGTCTATCCCAGATGTTGATTTTCTGGTTTCTTCCTTACCGCCACCCCTTCTATTACTTGGCGATTTTAACGCACACCATTTTCTCTGGGGAGGGTCGCACTGTGACTCCCGTGGCATTCAGTTGGAGGCATTTCTTGCTTCTCTTCCCCTCCATGTTTTAAATACGGGTACTCCTACTCATTTTGATCCCCGAACTCATTCTTTCTCCTGCATCGATCTTTCCATCTGCTCTTCATCTACTGTCCTTGACTTCACCTGGTCTGTCCTCCCGGACTTACATGACAGCGATCATTTCCCAATCATCCTTAAGTCCCCTCTGTTTTCTCCACCTCCTCATTGCCCACGCTGGCAATTTGACCGGGCGCAATGGGACCTTTACGCACATCTTACTGCCTTTCATGAGGTTCCTACCTCGTCCTCCATTGATGAGGTTTTATATCTCTTTTCGTCCTCCATCTTCACAGCAGCTTCACATTCTATTCCCCAAACCTTGGGCAAGCATTATCAGAAGTGCGTGCCTTGGTGGTCTCCTGCTTGTGCTCGGGCAGTGCGTTTGAAACGCGCTGCATGGGGCAGGTATCAGTATAACAGAACCACAGAGAGACTCCTTGATTTCAAGCAGAAGAGAGCTATTGCTCGCCGTGTCATACGTGATGCTAAACGCACTTGCTGGCGAGATTACGTTTCTACTGTCACTTCGGCTTCCTCGATGAGTGCAGTCTGGAAGAAAGTGCGGAAATTAAGTGTTAAATTCTCCCCCGACCCGGCTCCTGTTCTTCAGGTTGCTGGTGTCGATATAGCACACCCTCTTGCCGTTGCCACTGAAATTGGTAATCATCTCGTCCGCATTTCACAGGGGCTCCATCTATGCCCCTCGTTCCTTTCTTCTAAGTCTGCCAGCGAGTTACAGCCCTTAGATTTTTCTTCTCTTAGAGAAGAATCCTATACAGTCATCCCTCGGTTTTCGATTTTAATCCGTTTCAGATGGATCGGCTAAAACCAAAATCGGCGAAAACCAAACTATTTTCCCCATAAGAAATAATGGAAATTCAATTAATTCGTTTCAGAAACCCAGAAGTTTAGAAAAAAATTTTGGGGCTTAAAGCACTCAGAAGGTTTAAGGCAAAAAATAATTGAAATGTAAATTGGAATGCTTTTTAAGAATTTCAGCAAATTTACTGATTTGCACAAATGAATGAAATGAATGTGGCACTTACCCTTACTGAAGACTGATGTTGTTGGATGGAAGAGAGATAGGAGGGGAGGGTAGAAACCTAATTTTTGGAAGGGAATCCCCTCCATAAGGACTCTAGGTACCAAGTCCTCATCTGGGGTCACTTCCTTCTTTGTCTTTTAATCCCACTAGGACCAGCTTGTGATTCACTGCACACCTGTGGCACTAAATATCTCTCCAGAGAGCTCTGTATCTGGCGGCTTTTTAAAATGTCCCTAAAATGGGACATGGAATTGTCATTGTAAAAGTAGCCAGCACGGATTGCAACATCTTTGTCAGGGTGATGTTCCTCCACAAATGATTGCACCCTACTCCACATTGCACAAATCTCCTTAATCTCTGAAGAAGGCACCTTACATCTTTCTTCCTCCACTGAAGCAATTTCTCAGATCTGTTTTGTTGTTGTTGCAGCTCAAGCTCTTGCAGCTCTTCAGTGGTTAGATCTTCATTGTGGTCCTCCACCAACTCTTCCACATCCTCTCCATTCACATCCAACCCCATAGAAGTCCCCAATTCCACAATACTTTCCACAACTTCCATAGGCTCATCAGGGTTAGCTTCAAACCCTTCAAAATCCCTCTCTTGTACACAATCTGGCCACAACTTTCTCCAAGCAGAGTTCATCGTCCTGGAGGTCACTCCCTGCCAAGCTTTATCTATAAGGCCTATGCAATGGAAGATATCGAAGTGAGCCTTCCAGAACTCTTTTAGGGTCAATCTAGTGTCTAAGGTTACATCAAAGCACCTTTGAAACATTGCTTTGGTGTACAGTTTTTAAAGTTTGCAATGACCTGCTGGTCCATGGGCTGGAGGAGAGGAGTGGTGTTAGGAGGCAAGAACTTCATTTTACAAATCTGAATTCCTTAGGCATTTGGTCTTCCAAGTCTTGAGGATGACCAGGAGCATTGTCCATTACCAGGAGGCACTTAAGTGGCAATTTATTCTCCAATAGATATTTCTTCACACTGGGGCCAAACACTTGATTAAACCATTCCAGGAAAATTTCCCTAGTGACCCATGCCTTAGCATTAGACTTCCAAAACACACACAATTTACCTTTGTCAACACTGTATTTGTTGAACACTCTGGGATTTTCAGAGTGATACACGAGTAAAGGCTTCATTTTTAAATCCCCACTAGCGTTCCCACATAACATAAGAGTTAGCCTGTCTTTCATAGGCTTGTGTCCTGACATTGCCTTTTCCTCCTGCGTGATGTAGGTCCTCCTTGGCATTTTCTTCCAAAAGAGGCCTGTTTCGTCACAATTAAACACTTGTTGGGGTTTAAATTCTTCTGCCTCTACATATTCTTTAAACTCACGCACAAATTTTTCAGCCCCATGTTTATCTGAACTGGCACCCTCACCATGCCTTACAACACTGTGTATGCCACTATGCTTCTTGAAGTTTTCGAACCAGCCTTTGCTGGCCTTAAATTCATAAACCTCAACACTGGTTCCAGGCATTTTCTTTACAAGATCGGCATGCAACAGCCTTGCTTTTTCACATATGATGGATTGCACAACACTATCACCCGCTAGCAGTTTTTGGTTTATCCACACCAATAACAATTTCTCAATATTTTCCATTGTTTGTGATCTCTGTTTCGTTATCGTATTCACCCCTTTCGCAACATTAGCTTCCGTGATTTCCTTTCTCTTTGCCACAATGGAACTGATGGTTGATGGGTTTTTCTTGTATATCCTGGCGAGCTCGGCAATACGTACACCACTATCATATTTTTCTATTATTTCTTTCTTCATTTCTACAGTGTTCTTCACTTTCTTTACCAAAGAACTGGCACTAGGAGCTTTCTTTGGGCCCACGGTAGCTTATTTAGTAGTCACACACAATAATCAAGGGCCAAAAACAATGAATTGTTAATAAATGTTTTGTATAAACTCCTGGGGTGATGTTTACTCAAGCATAAACAATGCTAGACTGCGTGACAATGTGCGTGGGTGGCGGGCCTATGGCCTTTGTATGTGCGCGGCACTGGTGGACAGGTCCCATACGGTCGGCGAAAACTAAAACAATCGGCGAAAACTAAGACAAATTTTCCCTGAAAAAAGTCGGCGAAAACCAAAATCGGCGAAAACTGGGACAAGCGTAAACCAAGGGATGACTGTAATGTGCCTTTTACCCTTCAGGAACTGGAGGCAACACTCTCTGCTTGCCGATCATCGGCAGCTGGGCCAGACGGCATACATATTCGTATGCTACAGCATTTACATCAGTCTGCTCTTACTGTCCTCTTACGACTCTTTAATCTCATATGGTCGCAAGGAGTTCTTCCCCAGCTGTGGAAGTCTGCTATTGTTCTCCCTTTTTGAAAACCAGGTGCTACGGGACGTGATCCCTCTCACTACCGTCCCATCGCTCTTACCAGTGCAGTTTGCAAGGTGATGGAACGTCTAGTTAATAGACGTATGATGTGGTATTTAGAGACTCACAATAGTCTCTCCCCTAGTCAGTATGGCTTCCGTAAGGGCCGTTCTGCCATTGACCCTTGCTGCGCTTGGATACGTATATTCATAATGCCTTTGCGAATAACCATTCGGTTATCGCTATCTTTTTCGACCTTGAGAAGGCTTATGATACAACTTGGAGATATAATATCTTGGCCCAGGCCCACTCCTTAGGCCTCCGAGGCAACCTACCATTCTTTCTTAAGGCCTTCTTAACTGACAGACATTTCCGGGTCCGGGTTAGTAATGAACTCTCCCGAATTTGTCCAAGCTGAAGGGGTCCCCAGGGATGTGTTCTGAGCACAACACTTTTTCTGCTTGCTATAAATAATCTGGCATCTGTTCTCCCATCCAATATTTGGTCATCGCTCTATGTGGATGACTTTGCTATAGCTTGTGCAGGTGCTGACTTTCACCTCATTGCAATTTCCCTCCAGCATGCCATCAACCGGGTTTCTGATTGGGCCACCACTCACGGGTTTAAATTTTCTAGTGGCAAAACTCATCAAATTACGTTCACTAGACGTTCAGTGGTCTCTGATCATCCATTGTACCTATATGGCTCACGTATCCCAGAACGTGATACAGTCAGGTTTCTCGGCCTCCTGTTTGACCGCAGATTGTCCTGGAAACCTCACATTACCTCTCTGAAGGCGACTTGTCATAGCCGGCTGAACCTCCTTAAAACCCTCGCACATCTTTCATGGGGGGCTGATCGTAGAACTCTCCTTCGCCTCCATTCGGCCCTAATTTTATCGAAACTCGATTATGGTGACCAGATATATTCGGCAGCTTCTCCTGCCACTCTTTCCAGCCTTAATCCCATCCATCACCAGGGATTACGCTTATGCCTTGGTGCTTTTCGTTCTTCCCCGGTTGAGAGCCTCTATGTAGAAGCGAACATTCCATCCTTGTCCGATCGTCGTGATGCACATTGCATTCGCTATTATGTTCGCTCTCATGACCTCCGCAATCCTTCCATGTATAGGATTGTCACAGATGTTAGTAGACGCTCGTTATTTGTTCGTCGCCCCAGTTTACTTCGTCCCTTTTCTCTTCGTCTGCATTCACTCTTGTCTTCCCTTCAGCTTCCGCCTTTATATGTTCATGTGGCTTCACCCTTTCTTCTACCCCCTTGGGAAGTTCCTGCTGTCCGTGTCTGTTCTATTCCTCTACCTTGCGCGAAAGCCCAACTACGGCGGCTTCTCGCTATTTCTTTCTAGACCATTTCCGTTCTCATTCCCATGCCATTGCAGTACTATACACCGATGGTTCAAAGTCATCTGACGGCGTCGGATTCGCAGCAGTGTTTCCGGACAGCGTCGTACGAGGGCATCTATTACCATCGGCTAGCATATTTATGGCTGAATTGTATGCCATTCTTGTGGCACTTATCTGTATTGCATCTATGCCTGTATCACTATTTGTGGTCGTTTCAGACTCCATTAGTGCTTTACAGGCTATCCGTAAAATTGATACACCTCACCCCCTAGTTCTTCGTATCCACCTTTGGTTATGCCGTATCTTTAGCAAGCATAAAGATATTGTCTTTTGTTGGGTCCCTGGTCATGTTGACGTACAGGGCAATGAACAGGCAGACACTGCTGCGCGGTCAGCAGTTCATGACCTTCCAGTTTCATATAGAGGTGTTCCTTTCACGGACTATTTTGCGGTCATTGCTACCCACCTTCGCACCCGTTGGCAACAACGCTGGTCTGACCTGCTGAATAACAAACTTCATTCTATTAAACCGGTCATAGGTTTCTGGCCTTCTTCTTGTCACCAATGTCGAGGTTGGGAGACTACACTCTCCCGTCTTCGCATCAGCCACACTCGTCTTACTCACGGGTATCTCATGGAGAGGCTCCCTGCTCCTCTCTGTGAGCATTGTCAGGTTCCAGTGTCTGTTCGACATATCCTGTTGGACTGCCCACTCTATCAACGAGCACGCAGAATTTACCTCCAACGACGTCTTCGCTCTGCGGCCCTTTCTTTACCTTCCCTTCTTGCAGATGGACCCTCCTTTAATCCTGACTCTCTCATTGACTTTTTGACAGAAACTGACTTACTACACAAACTCTGAAGATTATACCTCTAGCACCTCCCTCAGTCCCTTCTACCTCGATCTCTTGCTGCCCTCCACCCCTGCAC
>WNWK01057841.1:0-10622 GCA_009830355.1 Cherax destructor
GTGATGGCTCTTAAAGAAATTGGAGCACGCATCAATAACTGGGCCTCTACCCTTCAGACAGAACTGTTTGCCATACTCCTTGCACTCAAATGCGTCCATGTATCTAAGGTTAACTCTCTAATTGTAACTGATTCTCTGTCATCCATAAATGCTCTCAACTCATCAAGTATAACTTGTAGCATGCTCGTGTCAGAAGCCAGGCACAGGTATGGTAGGATTCTGGATAGTAGAGTCAGAGTGCACATGCTGTGGATTCCATCTCACATTGGTCTTCAGATGCATGATAGAACTGATAAATTGGCTAAGTTTTATGCTTTCAAAGAGGGGATAGATTACAATCTTGGCTTGTCAGTTAGCAGTTTAAGAACAATAATACGAAAAGAACTTCAACTGAATTTTATTGACTTAAGACTCAGGGAGTTTGACACCAGTCAGTCCATCTATCATCACTCTATCATGCAGGAGGAGCCACATGTCTATGGTACATCCAACAAAATAAGCAGACTCTTGGATGTCACTACCGCTCGCCTCCGGCTGGGTTACAAGTATCTTTGGCAGGTTAAATCACCACCACCAGATGTAGACCAAACAAGATGTAAACTTTGTCAGTTGGATTATTGTCACACCCTGCGTCATTATGTACTGGAGTGCGATAAAATTAATGAATTCAGAGACTACTCATTCAGAAATGTTCAAGATATGTCAAAGTATTTTATCCACAGTGGTATATTACAGACCATTCTGGAAAAATACCCTGACTTTGCTCCCTGTAAATAAAGCATTGACACGTGTGTGTGTGTGTGTGTATGTACATGTGTGTATGTGTATGTGTGTATGTATATACATGTATGCGTGTGTATGTGTATATGTATATGTGTGTGTGTGTGACCCAACAATTAAAATTTGCACCAATAACTCATTACAGTTGTGGCTGGGTGTAGACTAATAGATTGCTCATTGCTTTATAATTTGTTCATGAGTGCAACCATGTACAGACGTAAGTAAATTTACTTACATGATTCATTACCTTGTAACTAGTGAATTAATTACCATTGTACCTTGTTCAGCTATCAAAACTTTGGGGCCCAGTCTCTGGACCCTATATATACCTCTGTAATCTGCAAATACCTTTGTAACTTGTCATGATTGTGACCATCTGAGTTCATTACCTTTGTAACTTGCTCAGCTATCAAACTTTGAGGTCCAGTCCCTGGACCCATTATGTACCTCTGTAATCTTTTGACTACCGCCCACAGGATGGGTATGGGGTGCATAATAAAGATATCAAACTAACCTCTGTTCCCTCTGTCTTTCCTCAGGATCTGGTATCCCATTGGAAAGATGGCATCTGTTATCATACCTGTGAGCTTGGTTTCTGTGAGAGCTATTATGTCCGGTGATGCCTCTTTGACTCTTTCGTGCCACTCCTCCCACTTATTTGTTATTCCATCAGCATTGGTGTACCATACCTTCAGTTTCCTCTCTACTACTGTGTTTTGGTGTCGTGTGGGTCTTGAGAGAGATATATAGGAGATCAAAGATACTCCTTGTTGGATGGTTACGGTATATTTACAGTAAGTGAAAGGAGAGAGTCCAGCCACGTCTGTTCACCTGTGTAGGCCTGTCGCTAGTGAGGCAGTCTGCCTATGATAGGCTGTGCACATGCGCTGAGCCTCTGACGTCAGCGGGTACCGTGACGTCACATGCAAAGGGACCAGCTTTATAAAGATAAACTAAACAAGTGTATATATGATACTGACACGACAGCTCGGCCATGTTATCGTATGACGTCTCGGCATACTATACAACTCTATAGGCTGAACAGACAGGTGGTACTGGGTGAATCTATACAATAGCAAACACATTATAACTTTGAACTGATCAAGATTAATACTCTCGCACTTCTTTAGTTAATGGTACTTAAGAGAAATTTAATGGATCTAGATATAATGGATTACATAAATTACAATTTGCAAATTTGATCGATCAATCTGTATTCATGCACTCAGCGGGCTCTGAGGAAGAATAAATATTTACAGGGAAGAAGTTTTAACAGGAAAGATAAACTCGGCTAACACGGGTTATACTGTTAAAACTCAGAACTCAGAGAGAACTTGAACACACAACAATCTTGCTAGATACTGGAAATCTAATAACAAAACACACAGTCAATAATTCGGTTCTAAACTGGATTTTCTAATTTTCTATCTTTAGCTCACAACTTATGATCACTTTCCTACTGGAGGAATAAACAGGCTCGGTGGAGTGGATGGATCCTCCCCGGTTGAAATAGTTAGCTCAATGACACAAAGTATGAGCAAAGGAGAACGGTTCTCACTATCTCTTACTGCAGGTAAGAATTACTCGACACACGACACTTTACTCTGCAAAGACTTACTGTCAACTGGAAGGAACACTATCTGGAACACGAGGGACAACAACTGGCACTCTAGTGAGTACACTAGCAACAGAAACGGCTTTCTGCAATTGCTTTTGCATCAGCGAGAGATGCTATAACTCATTCAAATAGTCTTTCTTCAACAAAGCGTCCCCTGGAGAGGAACTACTACTTGAACTAGCAACATTGCAAGGATAGACTCAGTACTCAAGGCGGTCCGGGATACCTCCGGCACCCTAGGCATCTGAACGCTATCTTGCATGCAAGATATTGTAGGGGCTGAATTCCAGACAGGAGTGACAGTAATACTAGTGCCTTGATCGCTCGGCTACGTTAATAAGTGAAACACATACTTTCTACAAGAACTAATCTGAACTTTACATTCCGCATCACTCTGGTAATTCTCTGATACAAGCTCGAAGAACAAACACATTGTTCAAAGGCTAGAGACTGTCTTTCAGTCATTAAGGGACTATGAGAACTTTTCACTGACTTGTTATCATTATGGCTCTGAATGGCAATACACACAGTATTATCGCACATGGTTACTAAAACTTCAATGCCTCGACTGGCAGCAAACACATTACTACTTAACTTTACTTGAGACATGACTGAGCAATAAAACGAGAATCGAATTGAAAGCAAAAATGTACACAAGTATATGGCACAATATAGCTTAACTGATAGTAATTATTAACTATTCTGCATGAGTAACACGGATAATAGCACAATAACACTAAAGAAAAGATAACTCACTGGAAATTGACTTGGCAAGAAAATTCAACACACTAAGATAAAACAATCTAGCTTTAACTTGAACAGCAAAATGAGTTTTCTTTTCTTTAAATATCAATAAAATTGCAACACAATAAAAGAATTAAATGCACAATTAATTAAAAGAATTCAATAATGCTTATGGCACTAGCAACAATCTGACAAAACAATTCGGTAGAATTGTTCACTGGCAATAAATGAAAGTAACTTTACTGCTTGTATCACTAGAAGTTCACTGGAATAATTACTTATTACTCTTAGGAAATGACAAGTTACTAGCGCAATTAAACACAACAAAATTGATAAAACAAGGTGAATACTGGCAAATTTACTTTACACAAAATCAATTTCAGGAATGACTGATTGAAAAAAATTCACACTGGGGTAAATTATTTTCACACAACACAAAGATATTAGAAATAAAATAGTTTGAACACTCTTACTCTTAATTGCAAGCAAAGCAAGGTAACTCAATGCAACAGTTACTGAACAATTTACTAAAAACACTGACTTTAAACAAACTAAGAGTGAATTTGTTCAACAACACATGAAAACAAATGAAAAAATTAAAGACAATAAAATTGTATGAACACTTACATTAGCTGAAGATACTCATCAAAGGCACAGAACAGTTAACTTACTGTCTCTACAAAGTCATGCTCTTGTTGACTATATACAAGTAATTATTGTAGCAAAATAATATCTTCAGTAAGTTATTTGTCTAATCTGCAAAATGAAGGCACATTAGCACTATACAAAAGAACAAGCACACAAAACAATAGCAGGTGCAAGGGAAAAATAACACTGACTGCAACACATAAGAATTAGCAGGAATACTACTGGTAAAATGTTAAAAATTGCTTGGAGGAGAAAACAATATATAGTTACTGGGGCAAGCAAAATTAATTAATTACACAATTAAAACATTAACAAACAAGGGTAAGATAATAAAAAAAAATAACTCTGGGGTAGTACACTTGGTGGAACACAATAATTAACAAAACAGAAAATTCAACAACACATGGGTAATGCTGGGGAAAAATTGAAAATCTTTTAAAAAAATTACTACTTGGTGGAATATTGGAACACAAGATAAACTTCAACAAAACTGTACTTACTGCATACTTAGTAACACAACGAAATTCACAGAAATAATAACGCAATAATTAACAAGAGACAATACTAGTGAAATAAAAAATTAATGCAATTAATTAATTTAACACAGAACACTTCCTAGGATAACTCAAAATTTATGTAACTCGCAGAAATTGTCTCAACACACGAAATTGTCTATAGATTATCTGAAAAATAAAACAACAACACAATAAATGTCTCTAGGGTGTAAAACTTGACTGAAGCGTGGTGGTGGAGGATGGTGGAGGCTGGTGGAGGATGGTTATCCACTCGCGCAGATATCTAGGAGTAATGTGCATAAACGGTGGACTAAAGTTGGCACAACAGTTCAGAAGAAACACACTCAGGACGCTCGACCTGGTTCGTAGCCAATAAACTGCTTGCAGGACCCAGTTAAGGGTGAAATAATCCACACTTAATGCTTTGTGTGGGTGGATGCACGTGGTTAATGGCGTCTGCCTCGGCGTGGGTGGTTGGTGGGTGGTGGCTGGTAGGGTCAGCCCACACCGCTTCCCGCATGCGCCTGTGGCTTGAGTGGCTTGCTGGCTTAGTAGAATATTTTCACACAGATTGACTGGCTTGGAATCTTGTGACAAACTAGCACAGCAAGGTAGGAGCTGGCTTAAGCCTAGGCTGACGTAGCTGGTGGTGGCTTTACTGGCTTGAATGGGACTCTCCCCTCACTGGCTTACTCGTACAGAATTTGCAAAACCCGGGTCAACCCCTCGTAGGTTTCAGCAAAATTAACAAGTAAGGCACTTAGCTGACCAGGAGATACTGTAGATATGTAGACTTCTATGATGTAGGAGCTGGTAACATGGTCGGTCTGGAGGCTGTTTGCTTGCTTGAAGTCTATCTCTCTATAACATCGTAATCGATAAAAATTACGGCACACCGCTGCTCACCACTTGTCGTGTGGGTCTTGAGAGAGATATATAGGAGGTCAAAGATACTCCTTGTTGGATGGTTACGGTATATTTACAGTAAGTGAAAGGAGAGAGTCCAGCCACGTCTGTTCACCTGTGTAGGCCTGTCGCTAGTGAGGCAGTCTGCCTATGATAGGCTGTGCACATGCGCTGAGCCTCTGACGTCAGCGGGTACCGTGACGTCACACGCAAAGGGACCAGCTTTATAAAGATAAACTAAACAAGTGTATATATGATACTGACACGACATTGGGGGGTCTGTGAGGGTGGGGGACCTGGTGGTGTACTGTGGGATTCTATAGTGGAGTGTTGGGTGGGGGCTGAGATTGTTGGTTGTAGTTTGTGTTGGGATAGTGTGCTTGGTTGTTGGGTGTTTGGGATGGTTCTGTGTGTGCTTGTTCTTGTTGCTCCGCCCTGCTCTGGTTGTCCTCTACTGATTCTGTCCTTGTCCCTCCTCCTCGCTCCTTTCGCCTTTGTGTCCTCTCCCTCAGCTGCTGTCGTTCTGTTTTTGTTCTGTCCCGGTCTAGGAACACCCTCCTGTATTCTTCCGTTTCCTTCAATCTTGGTTTCTCTTGGAGGATTCTGTCTCTCTCTGTTTCTGTCCTGAGAATCAGCTTGAGCGGTCGTTTTCTCCCCTTCGAGTACCCCCCTATTCTCTGAAAATTTACAATCTCGACATGTCTTCTTCACCTATTTCTTTGAGTATGCTCTCAATCTCCTTTCTTTCTGCCTGCCGTCTTTCAGTGTGTGTCCTTCCCTCACTCTCCTTCAGCCCATGAATAAACACTGCCTTTGCCCTCTCCTCCTCCCATTGCCTTTCCCTCTGCAGCTCAGGCTCCTGTTTCTCCCTTCTTTTTTCCTGTTGCTCTTGGTGGCATGATCGTTCCTCTGCATTTGCCCTATTCCCTCTCCACCTGCTCTCAGCTGCTCACCCTCTTCGCTCCTTGGCCCTGCTTGGTAGGCAGATACGGCCATAGCGTAAGTTACATCTTCCTTCCCGATGGGCCCCCTTGATGCTGTGTCTTTACTGGTCAATACCCCTGTAACCTGCTTCAGCCTGTTTACCTCATCTTCTAGGCCCCTTATCCTGGCTACTGCATCTTCAGCTTGTGCCTCCCAGTTCTTCTTCTCCTCCTCCAACCTCTTTTCCAGTTTCACAGAAAGCTCTCTCTCCATCTTTGCAGAAAGCTCTCCTAGTTTTCTCTCCCACTCTTGTTCCATCCTTTTGCACTGCTCTTTCATCCATACCAGTGTGTATGTATATGTGTGTGTGTGTGTGTGTGTGACCCAACAATAAAATTGTGACCGGGTGTAGACTAGTGAATTGTTTATTGCTTTATAATTTGTTCATGATTGTAACCATGTATAAACGTAAGTAAGTAAATTTACTTACATGTTTCATTACCTTTGTAACTTGTGAGTTCATTACCTTTGTAGCTTGTTAGTTCATTACCTTTGTAACTTGCTCAGCTATCAAAACTTTGGGGTCCAGTCCCTGGACCCATTATGTACCTCTGTAATCTTTTGACTACCACCCACAGGATGGGTATGGGGTGCATAATAAAGATATCAAACTAACTAACTAACTAACTATCAATGATGAGAAATTTCAATTACTCAGATACGGAAAACGTGAGGAAATTAAAATCTCATCGGAGTACAAAACTAATTCCAACCACACAATAGAGCGAAAAACTAATGTCAAAGACCTGGGAGTGATCATGTCAGAGGATCTCACCTTCAAGGACCATAACACCGTAGCAATCGCATCTGCTAGAAAAATGACAGGATGGATAATGAGAACCTTCAAAACCAGGGATGCAAAGCCCATGTTGACACTTTACAAATCGCTTGTTCTATCTAGGCTAGAATATTGCTGCACACTAACTGCACCTTTCAAGGCGGGTGAAATTGCTGACCTTGAAAATGTGCAGAGAACCTTCACGGCACGCATAAGTGCAATAAACCACCTCAATTACTGGGAACGCTTGAAGTTTCTAAATCTGTACTCCCTAGAAAGCAGGCGGGAGAGATACATTGTTATATACACGTGGAAAATTCTCGAGGGCTTAGTACCAAACTTGCACACAAAAATCACTCCCTACGAAAGCAAAAGACTCGGCAGGCGATGTAACATCCCCCCAATGAAGAGTGCTGCTGTTGTCATACAGAGTGATGGCTCTCTTAAAGAAATTGGAGCACGCATCAATAACTGGGCCTCTACCCTTCAGACAGAACTGTTTGCCATACTCCTTGCACTCAAATGCGTCCATGTATCTAAGGTTAACTCTCTAATTGTAACTGATTCTCTGTCATCCATAAATGCTCTCAACTCATCAAGTATAACTTGTAGCATGCTCGTGTCAGAAGCCAGGCACAGATATGGTAGGATTCTGGATAGTAGAGTCAGAGTGCACATGCTGTGGATTCCATCTCACATTGGTCTTCAGACGCATGATAGAACTGATAAATTGGCTAAGTTTTATGCTTTCAAAGAGGGGATAGATTACAATCTTGGCTTGTCAGTTAGCAGTTTGAGAACAATAATACGAAAAGAACTTCAACTAACAAACAAACAAACAAACAAATTTTATTTCATTGCAGGTTACATGGGTATCGGAAGTTACAATGTAAATTGAGTGCAAGGAGAGCCACTGACATGCCATGGCATTAGGGGCAGCTTATTCTAGTCCTTAAAAACTATGTACTTAATATTAGAGAAATTTATTGAGTTTATTCTAGTTAAAAATTATTTTCAAAATTACAATATGATGAAATTTTACTGTTTAAATTATTATATAATGATATTAGATCTTAGATTGTTACAGGTGTTAAGATTCTTGAATGATAATATGGAATTGAGATTATCTTAAGGAAAATAACATTGAGCATTTTTGACATTAACTTATAATATGAGTAGGGGTAACATAATAGTAACATATTATTAAAAATTGAGATTATCGTATAGGAAAGTAACAATGAGCATTTTTCAAAGTAGTTTATAGCATGATCATTTAGGTTTGGGTGAGTAGGTGGTTTTTGAGTTGAGTCTTAAATTGATTTTCAGACAAGATTATCTTAATATTTACTGGTAATGAATTCCAGATTCTGGGGCCCTTTATGTGCATAGAATTTTTACATAGGTTGATATGAACACGGGGTATATCAAAAAGTGATCTGTGTCGTGTGTTGTGGTCATGGGTCCTATTAAAGTTGGTGAGAGAGTTTTGAGCAGAGGGTTTATATTAGAGTGTAAAGTTTTATATATGTAGTAGGCACAAGAGTAAGTATGAATGCTCTTTACGGTGAGTAGTTTGAGACTTTTGAATATTGGTGGAGTATGCTGTCTAGAGTGGGAATTTGTTATCATTCTGACTGCGGCCTTTTGTTGTGTTATGAGTGGTCTAAGGTGATTTAACGTTGTTGATCCCCATGCACAGATTTCATAGGTGAGATACGGGTAGATAAGTGAATGATATAGTGCAAGGAGAGCTGATTGAGGTACATAATAGCGTATCTTTGATAATATGCCTACTGTCTTCGAGATTTTCTTGGAAATTTGTTGTATATGTGTTTGGAATTTAAGGCTACTGTCAAGGTGGATTCCTAGGAATTTTCCCTCTGTGAGTCTTGTGATGGGTGTACCATTAAGTGTTATGTTAAGTGGAACATTTGTGACTTTGTTTCCAAACTGTATGAAGTAGGTCTTGTCAGTATTGAGAGTAAGCTTGTTAGTCGTCATCCATGTTGATATTTTCTGTAATTCGGCATTAACAGTGTTGGCCAGTATAACTGGATTTGGGTGAGAGAAGACATATGTTGTGTCATCTGCAAATAAAATGGGTTTGAGTAGTTGTGATGCATTCGGTAGGTCATTTATGTAAATGAGGAATAGGAGTGGCCCCAGGACACTTCCTTGAGGGACTCCGACTGTAATTGGTTGTGTGGAAGAGTTCGCTCCATTTGTGTACACGTATTGGCTTCTGCTGGTGAGGTATGATTTTAGGTAGTTGAGTGGGTGCCCCCTAATACCATAGTGTGCTAATTTTGTGAGCAGTAAATCATGGTCGACTGTATCAAAAGCTTTGCGGAGATCAATGAAGATTCCCAGTGGGACTTCTTTTTTCTCAAGTGCTGTATATATTAACTCCAACATGTGCGTAATAGCATCGTTTGTGCTCTTGTTTGTCCTGAATCCAAATTGACAGGGGTTGAGTACATTGTGTGAGACGAGGTAGGAATAGATTTGTCTATGAATTAATTTTTCGAAGATTTTAGAAAGCAATGGTAAATTAGAAATTGGTCTATAATTATTCAGGTCTGTTTGATCACCTCCTTTGTGGATCGGGGTGACCCTAGCTATTTTGAGAATTGATGGAAAGGTAGAGGCTTCAATGGATTTATTGAATAGTGTTGCTATGATTGGTGACAGTACCTGTGAAGCTTTTTGTACATAAAAGTTGGTAGGCTGTTTATGTCTCCTGCCTTGTTTTTAAGGGTGTTGATTATGAGCGAGACTTCAATTGGGTTGGTAGGAGCTAGGAATAGCGTATTAGGGTAGGTGTTTGTGAGGTAGTCTGTTGGACGGGTGTTTGAGCTTGGGATTTTACTCGCTAGATTCTTTCCTATGGTGGAGAAGAAAACAT
Source organism: Cherax destructor (assembly GCA_009830355.1). Classification (NCBI taxonomy): domain Eukaryota; kingdom Metazoa; phylum Arthropoda; class Malacostraca; order Decapoda; family Parastacidae; genus Cherax; species Cherax destructor. The sequence goes on from WNWK01057841.1 coordinate 9,879, forward strand.
TAAGTCTGTTTGCTGTCTCAGTAGGTGAGAGTAGGGGTTCATCTGCTCTTGATAATTTGATGGTGTTGTTTTTCGCTATCTTATTATTTCCTAGAATTGCAGATAGGGTCTTCCAGGTCTTTTTTATATCACCTTTTATGTTCTGGAGTCTGTTCTCATAATACAATTTTTTTGATCTCCTTATCAGGCTGGTAAGGGTTGATGAGTAGCGTTTGGATTGTTCTCTGGTTATTAGACCCTTCTGTATTGTTTTTCATATTGGTGCCTTTTGTTAATGGATTTAAGGATGCTGGGTGTTAGCCTTGTTAAGTCTCTTTGCTTTACCCGGGGGGTTTTGTTAAGGAAATTCTTGATGCATTCATTAGTATCTGTTTTATGTTTCTAACTCATTATGCCAGTCAATGTTAATCATAGCTGTTATAAAGTTATTTCGTTTACCATTATGTAGTCTGAAGGGTAACTTTTGTAATATCTAGGGGGAATTTACCAAGATTAGTTATGAGAAAGGTCGGATAGTGGTCTGTGGTGTTGTCTGTGATGATGCCTGATTTTAGAGGGGGGCCCTAGTATTAGTCCAGATGTACTTAGTAATGAGGTACTAGTCCCCGAGATTCTTGTAGGTTTTGATATTGTTGGGGTAAAAAAGCAGTTGCTCATAGTTTTTGGGAAATTTGTTTCTTTTGGGTCCTGGTCATGTAGGAGATTTATAATTAAACCCCGGGGCAGCAAAAGGTCTTTGTTCAT
>WNWK01057842.1:0-10621 GCA_009830355.1 Cherax destructor
AGATAAAGTGCAAAGGTTTGCGACAAGGTTAGTTCCACAACTCAGGGGTCTGTCTTATGAAGAAAGGTTGAGGAAATAGGACTAACAACACTGGAGGAAAGAAGGGTCAGAGGAGACATGATAACGACATACAAAATACAGCGGGAATTGACAAGGTAGACAGTGACAGGATGTTCCAGAGAGGGAACACAGAAAAAAGGGGGACACAACTGGAAGCTGAAGACTCAGATGAGTCAAAGGGATGTTAGGAAGCATTTCTTCAGCCACAGAGTAGTCAGGAAGTGGAATAGTCTAGAGAAAGATATAGTGGAGGCAGGAACCATACATAGTTTTAAGACAAGGTATGATAAAGCTCATGGAGCAGGGAGAGCAGAGACCCAGTAGAAGACAGCGAAGAGGCGGGGCCAGGAGCTGAGTCTCGACCCTGCAACCACAATTAGGTGAGTACAATTAGGTGAGTACGACCATGTCAACAGCACAATATTAAAGGTCATACGACCTGTCAACAACAGCACAATATTAAAGGTCATACGGCCGTGCCAGCAACAGCACAATATTAAGGTCATACGACCGTGTCAACAACAGCACAATATTAAAGGTCATACGACCGTGTCAACAACAGCACAATATTAAAGGTCATACGACCGTGTCAACAGCACAATATTAAAGGTCATACGACCGTGTCAACAACAGCACAATATTAAAGGTCATACGGCCGTGTCAACAACAACACAATATTAAAGGTCATACGACCATGTCAACAGCACAATATTAAAGGTCATACGACCTGTCAACAACAACACAATATTAAAGGTCATACGACCGTGTCAACAACACAATTTTAAAAGGTCATACGACCGTGTCAACAACAACATAATATTAAAGGTCATACGACCGTGTCAACAACAGCAATATTATAGGTCATACGACCTGTCAACAACAGCACAATATTAAAGGTCATACGGCCGTGTCAACAACAGCAATATTAAAGGTCATACGACCGTGTCAAAAACAGCAATATTAAAGGTCATACGACCGTGTTAAGAACAGCAATATAAAGGTCATACGACCGTTTCAACAACAGCACAATATTAAAGGTCATAAGACCGTGTCAACAACAGCAATATTAAAGGTCATACGACCTTTAATATTGCTAAATTTAAGGGTATGTGCAAAAGGACCTACATAAGCGAACCAACGAAGGAGGTGAGTTATTACACACATACCTCTAAGCTGGGCAGAGGTCCGGGAACTGGGGTAAATTACCCCAAACGGGGTAAAAATTAAAATCTCGAGGGTAATGAAAGCTCAGTAAACATATAAATAAAATTGCACAAAATTTATTATTCAATAAGCGAAGCAAATTATGAGGAAGCCACGGACACCAGTGTCACACAGTGCCATCAAGGGGAAGCCACGGATACCAGTGTCACACAGTGCCATCAAGGGGAAGCCACGGACACCAGTGGCTTCAAGGGGAAGCCACGGACACCAGTGGCTTCAAGGGGAAGCCACGGACACCAGTTATATTTTTTCAAAAAAATAATTTTTATTCTAGTGGGTAGATTACACACAGGAAACTTTTGAAAGGGAAGGCTGCAAAAAATCTGAATGCTAACATCAATATTTCTTTAGCCACTGTAAACAAAGATTAAGGTTAAGTCAAGCGTATATATGTGTTACGGATTTCTCGATGTATATACAGTACATCCAAGAGTAGAGGGGAAAGATACACAGGAATGTTATATAAACCATACCACGGGTGGGGATAGAACCCGCGATCAGAGAATCAAAACTCCAGCTGGCTACAAGATTCATCCAACTAGGTATATTTATACACCATAGTAAGATTAGCATAGGCACCACTGTGACCACAAATGCAAGTTTTTCAGACGAATCTCCCGCCACCGTGGCCGTGACTAGCTCTAGCTCAAGTCCCCTCAAAGCCGTCATCATATGGAGTTTTATGATTCTGATCGCGGGTTCTATCCCCACCCGTGGTATGGTTTGTTTGCAATTGTGTCATTACGATATCGTGAGTGAGTGTTATATAAAAGTAGACAATACCTTGCGCCAGGGTGTGAACCAGCGGCCCTCACGGTAACCCATACTGGCATCGTTAGCCAGGATCATCTTGGGCCGGATCAGAAGAATCTTCCTGAGACACAACATTCAATTTGCAAGTCTTACAATGTTAGCACAAGTAAATAGTCAAGAGTAAAATTTGATTATACAATTCTGTCTCTGAAGAGACTAGTATTTGTTTTGACAGACTCACTTCTCGTGCTTGATATCCACGGAAGAAATACATATTAAGGACAACAATGACACATTAAAAGATATATAGAGCAACGATCAGCACTGAATTGTGGTTAAGAATGTTTCCGGAGAAGAAATGGCAATTTACCTGTTGAGGAAGACCAGTTTGCAGTTATACACTACATTCTTGTGGGAGACAGGTAGACCCACATCAATCATCACATCAGCACATGCTGGATGTTGCATCAACCGTGCCACCACCTCCCAGGCTGCCTCCAGTGTGTCACTTTCATGGTAGTGATCACCACAACTGTACCCCCTGTAAACTCTCTCATGTAGTAGTAATAATAATAATAATAATAATAATAATAATAATAATAATAATAATAATAGTAATAATAATAATAATAATAATAATAATAATAATAATAATAATAATAATAATAATAATAATAATAATAATAATAATAATAATAATAATGATAGTAATAATAATAATAATAAAAATAATAATAATAATAATAATAATAATAATAATAATAATAATAATAATAATAATAATAATAATTTTTATTTAGACATAATACAAAGATGTACTACATAGTTCTAGGTATAAATGAGATGTACATTCCAAAAGCCCCTAATATGCTGAGCATTGTGGGCATTCTTAAAATTAATTAACAGTAGAATACATGGTAAAAAATTATGGTTGATAATTTACACAGTAAGTATAATTGTGTATTTGAGCTGTGAAATTTGAATATAAGTTGAACATAATAATTTATTAATTGCAGCAATGCAACTAATTAAATCAGATCAAACAAATTAAAACAATTAGTTGTATTTTAATTACAGTTTATATGTTCATTAGATGAGTAACAAAGAGTACAAGAGAGTGGATTATTTTATTTGTTCATGCTATAGAAACAGAGTTAGCTCAGTATGCATTATTTATAACAGGTTTTTACAGTTAAGTGATTAATCAACTTTGTTTATAATGTTAAATATTGTGCACTTAGGTTTGGGTGAGAAGGTGGTTTTTAGCAGCGTTTTTAATTGAGGTACAGGCAGGGTTTCTTTGGCAATCACATGTAATGAAATCCAAATTTTCGGGCCTTTAATGTGCATTGAGTTTTTGCATAGTGTTAGATGGACACGGGGAACACCGAGGAGTGATCTGTGTCTTGTGTTATGGTCATGAGTCCTGTTAAGGTTGGTAAGGATAAGTTTGAGTGGTGGGTTAATATTTGATTTTAATGTTCTATGTATGTAATAGGCAAATTAAAAAGTATGGATGTCTTGTATGGTGAGTAAATTTAGATTTTTGAATATTGGTGGAGTATGTTGTCTGGATTGTGAATTTGTTATCATTCTGACTGCAGCCTTTTGTTGTGTTATTAATGGTCTGAGATGAGTTGTTGATGTTGAGCCCCATGCACAGATTCCATAGGTAAGGTAGGGGTAAATAAGTGAGTGATACAGGGTAAGGAGAGCTGGTTGTGGAACATAGTACTGTATCTTGGGTAGTATTCCTACGGTCTTGGAGACTTTCTTGGAAATTTGTTGTATATGTGTCTGAAATTTGAGGCCACTGTCAAGATGGATTCCTAAGAATTTTCCTTCTGTGAGTTTTGTGATAAGGGACCCGTTTATCATTATGTTAAGTGGTACATTTGTAGCTCTGTTTCAAAACTGAATGAAATAGGTTTTATCAATATTTTTGTTAGTCATCATCCAGGTAGATATTTTCTGCAATTCAGCATTTACAGTGTTGGCTAGTATGTCTGGGCTTGGGTGAGAGAAAACGTATGTAGTGTCATCTGCAAATAGGATGGGTTTGAGTAGTTGAGATGCATTTGGTAGGTCGTTAATGTAAATGAGAAAGAGAAGTGGGCCAAGAATACAACAAAGTTTACTTTAGACTTCATGACGAGGCCTCCATAAGTAACTTCACAGCAGAGCTAGGGTTGGTTGACTGGCCTACTGAATTCTCCAATGCCACTGGTATCGATGAATGCACAGACATATTTCTTAATAAATTACTAAGACTATACAACAAACACTGTCCCATAAAAATTAAACAGGTTACGAACAAACGGCTAGGTTGCCCATGGCTAACTAACAGCATACTAAGATCCATTGATAAGAAACATCAATATGAAAAGCAATATAGACAGGGCCTAATACCCAAAAATACTATGCATCACTATGCAAAACACTATGCATCAGTTCTCACCAAACTAATAAGAAAGGCCACGGCATCCTACTCCAAAAACTTGACCATTACGGTATAAGAGGCCACGCTCTTATGTATTTCAAACCCTATCTTACTAACAGGTATCAATATGTCACCATTAAAGACACAACTTCATCTACACGACCACTTGATATTGGAGTACCACAGTGAAGTGTCCTTGGTCCCCTGCTCTTCCTCCTATACATCAATGATCTTCCCAACGTATCCCAACACCTGAAACCAATTCTCTTTGCTGATGATACGACTTATGTCATCTCCCACCCAAATCTTGCCTCACTCAACACCATTGTTAATGAAGAGCTACTAAAAATATTAACCTGGATGACAGCCAACAAACTTACACTTAACACTGACAAAACCTTCTACATTATGTTTGGTAACAGAACAGGTGTTGCACAACTGAACATAATGACTGACAACACTCCTATTGCTAAACACAATGAGGGCAAATTCCTGGGCCTACACCTGGAGAGCAACCTGAATTTCAGCACCCATATCAACCACATAGCAAAAAAAGTATCCAAAACGGTTGGTATCCTCTCCAAAATACGTTACTATGTACCACAATCAGCCCTACTCACACTATACTATTCACTCATCTATCCCTACCTCACCTATGCCATATGTGCTTGGGGATCAACAGCAACAACTCACCTACAACCAATATTAACTCAACAAAAAACTGCAGTAAGAATTATCACGCAATTCAATCCCAGGCAACCCCTCCCCCCCCCCCCACTCTTCAAAGACCTAAATTTACTCACTGTCCAGAACATCCACACTTACTACTGTGCAACCTACATGTATAGAACCATAAATTCCAATATTAACCCTGAACTAAAACGCTTTCTTGATAGTTGTGATAGGACCCATAGACACAATACCAGACACAAAAATCTCTATGACATTCCATGTGTCCGGCTAAATCTATAAAAACGTTCAATGTACATAAAAGGACCTAAAATCTGGAACTCCCTACCTGAAAACTCCAAAACTGCAGACTCAGTCACCATTTTCAACACTATCATCAAAAAACATCTTATCTCACTAACACACCCGACCATCACCTAAACACATACACACACACACATCCTCCTCATCTACACCAGCACTGTCCCAAATGACAGTAAATATAAAATCCTTAATATAGCTTTTGTCTAATAAATCCGAAACTAGTCTTAAGTTTGCCTACTTTACTCCAATATTAGAGCTTTAATAGAAACTGTGTAACATGCCAAGACAAAACCATTCTTATTACTAATTTTTTTACAATCTAAACATTCTAAACTACCTCACTATGGTAAATATATTTAATCATTTGAAATTTGTACTCATTTGTAATCTGTAATACAATCTAGTTATCGTGAACTTCCTCACAATTGTAAATCTCTTTAATCATTTGAAATTTTTATTCATATGTAATTTTGTAATATAGATTAAAACCTAGTATTAAATCTGCCCGAAAGGCCTAGCATGCCCAGGCATGCTAGGCATGCTAACGGCCATCTTTGTAATTATAGTCCTTAGTCCTTAAAATGTAAAACACATTGTAATTTTTACAGAGAAATAAATCAATTTGAATTTGAATTTGATTTTGAAAAGAACACTTCCCTGTGGGACACCAACTGTAATTGTTTGTGTGGTAGAGTTAGCTCCATTTGTGTACACATATTGGCTTCTGTTGCTAAGGTATGATTTTAGGTAGTTGAGGGAGTGCCCTCTTATACCATAGTGGGATAATTTTGAGAGCAGTAGATCATGGTCAACTGTATCAAAAGCTTTACGTAAATCAATGAAGATTTCCAGTGGGATTTCTTTTTTTTCGAGAGCGGTGTAAATTATTTCTAGCATGTGTATAATAGCATTATTTGTATTTTTATTAGGCCTGAATCCAAACTGAGAGTGGTTGAGTACGTTGTGGGAGATGAGGTAGGAATATATCTGCCTATGAATTAATTTTTCAAAGATTTTGGAGAGAAGGTGTAAGTTAGATAATGGCCTATAGTTATTCAGGTCTGTTTGATTTCCTCCTTTATGTATGGGGGTGACCCTCGCTATTTTGAGTATTGATGGGAAGGTAGAGGATTCGATGGATTTGTTAAAGAGTGTTGCAATAATTGGTTAGAGAACTTGGGAAGCTTTTTTGTATATAAAAGGTGGTAAGTTATTTAGGTCACTTGCCTTGTTTTTTAATGTGTTAATTATAAGTGAAACTTCTATTGGGTTGGTCGGGGCTAGGAATAGTGTGTTCGGATAGGTGCCAGTGAGATAGTCGTTAGGTGGAGTGTTTGAACTTGGGATTTTGCTTGCCAGCTTTTTTCCTATGGTGGAGAAGAAATCATTGAGTTTGTTTGCTGTTTCAGTAGGTGGGAGTAGGGGTTCATCTGGTTTTGTTAGCTTGATTGTTTTGTTTGTGGATATCTTTTTAGTTCCTAGAATTTCAGATAGGGTTTTCCTTTTAAGTTATGTAATCTGTTCTCATAGTACAATATTTTTTGACCTTCTTATCAGGCTGGTTAGGTTTGATGAGTAACGTTTTGTTTGTTCTCTTGTTATTTGACCCATTCTGTACTGTTTTTCATATAGGTGCCTTATATTAATGGATTTGAGAATGCTGGGTGTTAGCCAGGGACTGTTTTGTCTTTTAGCTGTGATCTGTTTAGTTTTTTAGGGCAATATTTATTATAGAGGTATTGGTTTTTTTTAAGAAAATTATTAATACATATATCAGTATCTGTATAGTTGTCTATCTCTGTTTGCCAGTCAATGTTTGTCATAGCTGTTATGAAGTTATTAATAGCTGTCTCATTATGTAGTCTGAAGGTAACTTTAGTAGTCTCTAGGGGTAATTTACCTAGGTTGGTTATGAGAAAGGTAGGGTAGTGGTCTGTGGTATTATCTGTGATTATGCCTGATTTTAAAGGGGATATGGTGTTAGTCCAGATGTGGTCTAATAGGGAGGCACTAGTCTCAGAGATTCTTGTAGGTTTTGTTACTGTCGGTTACTTGTGGGTCCTGATCTTGTAAGAGGTTTATATTGAAGTCTCCTGTGAGGATTAAGTGGTCTTTGTTCATGTGTGCATCAGTAATCATGCGTCCTAATTTTTCACTAAATTGTTAAATATTTGACTGTGGTAATCTATAGATGTTTATCACTGTGAGAGTTTTTTGTAGGTATTTGGATTTAAACTTAGCTATTATATATTATTCATATTCATCTCTTGTGCATGTATTGTTGATACATTCAAGCTGGTCTGAGTAGAATATAGCTGTGCCACCTCCTTGTTGGTTTGTCCTAGAATTGTGTCTGGCTGTGTAACCAGGAATGGCATAGATATCTGTAGTATTAGTATTAGGCTTTAGCCAGGTTTCAGTGAGAGCAATGATGGACATACTGGCCTGTAGTGAGTTTAATAATGCAGTGAGGTCAACAAAATGTTTGCTTAAAGATCTGACATTGTAGTTAAAGATAGTTATGTTATTGTTGGCTTTGCGTAGTGTTTTTTCCTGTTCTGTTGTGTAGTAATTACAGTTATTGTTAGGTTCGTGTAAGTCATTTAATAAAAGGTTGATATCAGGATCAATATTTGGAATCATAGGATTTAGTGTGATTCTATAATTAAACTTAAAAATAGAACAATGTAAGTAGACTTAAGAATAGAACAATGCAAAAGGAGTTCTTGGCACGTGAATTAGTACGTTACGATTCACGATTATTGACCAGAGCTTTGGTAAGATGGGGAAGGAAGAAGGATAGGTAAGGATGGAAATTGGGAAAAAATGGAAGGGTTGGTGTGGAGGAAGAATAAAAAAGGTAAGTGGCCCAACCACTTTGGTGTATGATATATATGTGTATAGTGGTACATCAAGTTAATATATCAGAGGGGGCATAACATTTACCCAACAGTGTCACACAGGTATAACAAAGTTATAGTTGCATGACTCTGTATTGGTAAAGGGTATACTAAGTGCAATTTTTTTTTTTAAATTGCTGGACTTAAATTCAAGGACGATAGCAGGGCGAGTGATGGTTATAATAACTGTTAGATATGTTTACAAAAATGAATAAATAAACTATTGTAGTCAATTTACAGCTAAAAAGAATCTAAAACACTATAGCACCTGAGTTAGTACCTTAATTAATTTAACAAATGTTTATATATGAGTGGGATTCTAACGCTAGACTTAAGAACAATGTATTATGCTAAACTTAATAATATGATACCTGACACTCTTGCTTCAGTACATATACCCTGTATACTTACGTAAATGTTTCTGCTTTGTTTTCCCCTGTAAAATGAGAGAGAGAGAGAGAGAGAGAGAGAGAGAGAGAGAGAGAGAGAGAGAGAGAGAGAGAGAGAGAGAGAGAGAGAGAGAGAGAGAGAGAGAGAGAGAGAGAGAGAGAGAGAGGAGGGAACAGAGGAAGGGAGAAACAGAGGAATAAGCTGCGAACATGAGTGCAAGGAACGAAGTCCTTCACGTAACAGAAATGTGACTGTTGCCGAAACACGTAAGTTAAGTAAGTTAATGCTAACTAATACAGGAGCATCATCTCCAAGTTATCAGTTAGCACACAACCTCTGGGACACTACATATGGTCCAAGCAGACCAGAGATACTAAACCAACTTATCAGTTAGCACACAACCTCTGGGACACTACATATGGTCCAAGCAGACCAGAGATACTAAACCAACTTATCAGTTAGCACACAACCTCTGGGACACTGCATATGGTCCAAGCAGACCAGAGATACTAAACCCTATTAAAACCTGACATGGACAACAGTGAGTCAGAGGATAACTTATGCATGAGATCAGGAGTTACCATGCACACATGGGAGTCAGTAACTAACTTACGTAAGTGTTAAACAGACTTTCCTTAGTATTAGTAGATCGGTTCTAACATGTCAGAGTAATCCACCACACAGGTATTCTTCCTAAGCATTGTGGTGAATTACTGCTACACAGAAATCGCTGTTTCACAAAACAATCTGTTTTTATACGTAAACATTAATTAATTTTAACTGAAAACTATTTTTTAATATAAACATTATGTTTCAAGGATTCATATACAAAATCGTGAAAATGCTGACCCATTAACATAACCAATACAGTAATATTACTTTGTCTGGTACACGTCAGCAGTAGAAAGGCCTCGGTCAGATGACCAAAAGTTGCAGCTGTGGGTCATCATATGACTAAGACCCGCGTCACGAAACACTTGTCCTGTTTCCTGACAAACCTTAAGTAACTTAACGTATACTTGTACTTTATAAAATTGTGAAATAATTTCGTTAATAACATGTAGACAGAAAGTGGCACAGGTGTACTTGTTTACTTTACGTCAAACTATCAACATAAATTCACAGTTTCATGCAACTGAATTTTACTTATATGCCAGATATCATATTTTTTTTTTAACTTTCCAGCCGTCTCCCACCGAGGCAGGGTGACCCCAAAAAAAAGAAAAACCCAAAAAGAAGGAAAAAACTTATATTATTCAACACTTTCACCATCACTCATACATAATCACTGTCTTTGCAGAGGCGCTCAGATATGACAGTTCAGATGTCCCTCCAAACTTCCAATATCCCAAACCCCTCCTTTAAAGTGCAGGCATTGTACTTCTCATTTCCAGGACTCAAGTCCGGCTAACCGGTTTCTCTGAATCCCTTCACAAAATATTACCCTGCTCACACTCCAACAGCTCGGCAGGTCCCAAAAACCAATAGTCTCCATTCACTCCTATCTAACACGCTCACACACTCTTGCTGGAAGTTTAAGCCCCTCGCCCACAAAACCTCCTTTACCTCCTCCCTCCAACCTTTTTGGGGACGACGCCTACCCCGCCTTCCTTTCCCTACAGATTTATACGGTCTCCGAGTCATTCTACTTTGTTCCATTCTTTCTAAATGACCAAACCACATCAACAACTCCTCTTCAGCCCTCATATTTATATACATATAATATTTTCGGAATCTGAAATCTGAAATTATCATATAAACTGTACGATAACAGCTACAGGTATCGTATATCGTATCAACGGCAAAATTATTGTATATGTACGATAATTATCGTAGGGGCTCTTGTGGCCTGGTGGCTAAA